>JAZGTQ010000256.1:0-10437 GCA_037953605.1 Necrosyrtes monachus
CGCCAGGGAAAAGAGTCACTTGAGGGGAAAAGAGCTAAAAGAGAGAGGTAATGCAGAAGAGGGAAACCAGGGAAAAGAGAGAGTCGAGGGGAAAAAGAAGGTGAGAGAAAGAGTTCATGCAGAAGAGGGAAACCAGGGAAAAGAGAGAGTCGAGGGAAAAGAAGGTGGAGAAAGAGTTCATGCAGAAGAGGGAAACCAGGGAAAAGAGAGAGTCGAGGGGAAAAAGAAGGGAAGAGAAGAGATCATGCAGAAGAGGGAAACCAGGAAAAGAGAGAGTCGAGGGAAAAGAAGGGGAAGAGAGAGTTCATGGAAAGAGGGACGCCACGGAAAAGAGTCATGCGACGGGAAAAGAGCTAAAGAGAGAGGTAATGCAGAAGAGGGAAACTAGGGAAAAGAGAGAGTCGAGGGGAAAAAAAGGGAACGAGAAAAATCATGCCGAAGAGGGAAAGCAGGGAAAGAGAGAGTCGATGGAAAGAAGGTGGAGAAAGAGTTCATGCAGAAGAGGGAAACCAGGGAAAAGAGAGAGTCGAGGGAAAAAAGGGAACGAGAGAAATCATGCAGAAGAGGGAAGCCAGGGAAAAGAGAGAGTCGAGGGAAAAGAAGGGAAAGAGAGAGTTCATGAAAGAGGGAAACCAGGAAAAGAGAGAGTCGATGGAAAGAAGGTGGAGAAAGAGTTCATGCAGAAGAGGGAAACCAGGAAAAGAGAGAGTCGAGGGAAAAGAAGGGGAAGAGAGAGTTCATGGAAAAGAGGGACGCCAGGGAAAAGAGTCACTTGAGGGGAAAAGAGCTAAAAGAGAGAGGTAATGCAGAAGAGGGAAACCAGGGAAAAGAGAGAGTCGAGGGAAAAGAATAGAAAGAGAGTTAATGCAGAAGAGCGAAACCCGGCAAAAGAGAGAGTCGATGGAAACGAAGGGGAAGAGAGAGCTCAAGGAAAAGAGGGACGCCGGGGAAAAGAGAGAGTCGGGGGAAAAGAATAGAAAGAGAGAGTTCATGGAAAAGAGGGACGCTAGGGAAAAGAGTCACTTGAGGGGAAAAGAGCTAAAAGAGAGAGGTAATGCAGAAGAGGGAAACTAGGGAAAAGAGAGAGTCGAGGGAATAGAAGGTGAAGAAAGAGTTCATGCAGAAGAGGGAAACCAGGAAAAAGAGAGAGTCGAGGGAAAAGAAGGGAAAGAGAGAGTTCATGCAAAAGAGGGAAACCAGGGAAAAGAGAGAGTCGATGGAAAAGAAGGTGAAGAAACCGTTCATGCAGAAGAGGGAAAGCAGGGAAAAGAGAGAGTCGAGGGGAAAAAAAAGGGAACGAGAAAAATCATGCCGAAGAGGGAAAGCAGGGAAAAGAGAGAGTCGATGGAAAAGAAGGTGGAGAAAGAGTTCATGCAGAAGAGGGAAACCAGGGAAAAGAGAGAGTCGAGGGGAAAAAAAGGGAACGAGAGAAATCATGCAGAAGAGGGAAGCCAGGGAAAAGAGAGAGTCGAGGGAAAAGAAGGGAAACAGAGAGTTCATGAAAAATAGGGAAACCAGGGAAAGAGAGAGTCGATGGAAAAGAAGGTGGAGAAACAGTTCATGCAGAAGAGGGAAACCAGGAAAAAGAGAGAGTCGAGGGAAAAGAAGGGGAAGAGAGAGTTCATGGAAAAGAGGGACGCCAGGGAAGAGTCACTTGAGGGGAAAAAGAGCTAAAGAGAGAGGTAATGCAGAAGAGGGAAACCAGGGAAAAGAGAGAGTCGAGGGAAAAGAAGGTGAAGAAAGAGTTCATGCAGAAGAGGGAAACCCGGCAAAAGAGAGAGTCGATGGAAACGAAGGGGAAGAGAGAGCTCAAGGAAAAGAGGGACGCCGGGGAAAAGAGAGAGTCGGGGGAAAAGAATAGACAGAGAGAGTTCATGGAAAAGAGGGACGCTAGGGGAAAAGAGGGACGCTAGGGAAAAGAGTCACTTGAGGGGAAAAGAGCTAAAAGAGAGAGGTAATGCAGAAGAGGGAAACTAGGGAAAAGAGAGAGTCGAGGGGAAAAAAAGGGAACGAGAAAAATCATGCCGAAGAGGGAAAGCAGGGAAAAGAGAGAGTCGATGGAAAAGAAGGTGGAGAAAGAGTTCATGCAGAAGAGGGAAACCAGGGAAAAGAGAGAGTCGAGGGGAAAAAAAAGGGAATGAGAAAAATCATGCCGAAGAGGGAAAGCAGGGAAAAGAGAGAGTCGATGGAAAAGAAGGTGGAGAAAGAGTTCATGAAAAAGAGGGAAACCAGGGAAAAGAGAGAGTCGAGGGGAAAAAAAGGGAACGAGAGAAATCATGCAGAAGAGGGAAGCCAGGGTAAAGAGAGCGTCGAGGGAAAAGAATAGAAAGAGAGAGTTAATGCAGAAGAGGGAAACCCGGGAAAAGAGAGAGTCGAGGGAAAAAAAGGGGAAGAGAGAGCTCAAGGAAAAGAGGGACGCCGGGGAAAAGAGAGAGTCGGGGGAAAAGAATAGAAAGAGAGAGTTCATGGAAAAGAGGGACGCTAGGGAAAAGAGTCACTTGAGGGGAAAAGAGCTAAAAGAGAGAGGTAATGCAGAAGAGGGAAACCAGGGAAAAGAGAGAGTCGAGGGAAAAGAAGGTGAAGAAAGAGTTCATGCAGAAGAGGGAAACCAGGGAAAAGAGAGAGTCGAGGGAAAAGAAGGGAAACAGAGAGTTCATGAAAAGAGGGAAACCAGGGAAAAGAGAGAGTCGATGGAAAAGAAGGTGGAGAAAGAGTTCATGCAGAAGAGGGAAACCAGGAAAAGAGAGAGTCGAGGGAAAAGAAGGGGAAGAGAGAGTTCATGGAAAAGAGGGACGCCAGGGAAAAGAGTCACTTGAGGGGAAAAGAGCTAAAAGAGAGAGGTAATGCAGAAGAGGGAAACCAGGGAAAAGAGAGAGTCGAGGGAAAAGAATAGAAAGAGAGTTAATGCAGAAGAGCGAAACCCGGCAAAAGAGAGAGTCGATGGAAACGAAGGGGAAGAGAGAGCTCAAGGAAAAGAGGGACGCCGGGGAAAAGAGAGAGTCGGGGGAAAAGAATAGAAAGAGAGAGTAAATGCAAAAGAGGGACGCTAGGGAAAAGAGTCACTTGAGGGGAAAAGAGCTAAAAGAGAGAGGTAATGCAGAAGAGGGAAACTAGGGAAAAGAGAGAGTCGAGGGGAAAAAAAAGGGAACGAGAAAAATCATGCCGAAGAGGGAAAGCAGGGAAAAGAGAGAGTCGATGGAAAAGAAGGTGGAGAAAGAGTTCATGCAGAAGAGGGAAACCAGGGAAAAGAGAGAGTCGAGGGGAAAAAAAAGGGAACGAGAGAAATCATGCAGAAGAGGGAAGCCAGGGAAAAGAGAGCGTCGAGGGAAAAGAATAGAAAGAGAGAGTTAATGCAGAAGAGGGAAACCCGGGAAAAGAGAGAGTCGAGGGAAAAAAAGGGGAAGAGAGAGCTCAAGGAAAAGAGAAACGCCGGGGAAAAGAGAGAGTCGGGGGAAAAGAATAGAAAGAGAGAGTTCATGGAAAAGAGGGACGCTAGGGAAAAGAGTCACTTGAGGGGAAAAGAGCTAAAAGAGAGAGGTAATGCAGAAGAGGGAAACTAGGGAAAAGAGAGAGTCGAGGGGAAAAAAAAGGGAACGAGAAAAATCATGCCGAAGAGGGAAAGCAGGGAAAAGAGAGAGTCGAGGGAATAGAAGGTGAAGAAAGAGTTCATGCAGAAGAGGGAAACCAGGAAAAAGAGAGAGTCGAGGGAAAAGAATAGAAAGAGAGAGTTAATGCAGAAGAGCGAAACCCGGGAAAAGAGAGAGTCAATGGAAATGAAGGGGAAGAGAGAGCTCAAGGAAAAGAGGGACGCCGGGGAAAAGAGCAAGTCGAGGGAAAAGAAGGGAAAGAGAGAGTTAATGCAGAAGAGGGACGCCAGGGAAAAGAGTCACTTGAGGGGAAAAGAGCTAAAAGAGACAGGTAATGCAGAAGAGGGAAACCAGGGAAAAGAGAGAGTCGAGGGAATAGAAGGTGAAGAAAGAGTTCATGCAGAAGAGGGAAACCAGGGAAAAGAGAGAGTCGAGGGAAAAGAAGGGGAAGAGAGAAATCATGCAGAAGAGGGAAGCCAGGGAAAAGAGTCACTTTAGGGGAAAAGAGCTAAAAGAGAGAGGTAATGCAGAAGAGGGAAACCAGGGAAAAGAGAGAGTCGAGGGAAAAGAATAGAAAGAGAGTTAATGCAGAAGAGCGAAACCCGGCAAAAGAGAGAGTCGATGGAAACGAAGGGGAAGAGAGAGCTCAAGGAAAAGAGGGACGCCGGGGAAAAGAGAGAGTCGGGGGAAAAGAATAGAAAGAGAGAGTTCATGGAAAAGAGGGACGCTAGGGAAAAGAGTCACTTGAGGGGAAAAGAGCTAAAAGAGAGAGGTAATGCAGAAGAGGGAAACTAGGGAAAAGAGAGAGTCGAGGGAATAGAAGGTGAAGAAAGAGTTCATGCAGAAGAGGGAAACCAGGAAAAAGAGAGAGTCGAGGGAAAAGAAGGGAAACAGAGAGTTCATGAAAAAGAGGGAAACCAGGGAAAAGAGAGAGTCGATGGAAAAGAAGGTGGAGAAACCGTTCATGCAGAAGAGGGAAAGCAGGGAAAAGAGAGAGTCGAGGGAAAAGAAGGGGAAGAGAGAGTTCATGGAAAAGAGGGACGCCACGGAAAAGAGTCATGCGACGGGAAAAGAGCTAAAAGAGAGAGGTAATGAAGAAGAGGGAAACTAGGGAAAAGAGAGAGTCGAGGGGAAAAAAAAGGGAACGAGAAAAATCATGCCGAAGAGGGAAAGCAGGGAAAAGAGAGAGTCGATGGAAAAGAAGGTGGAGAAAGAGTTCATGCAGAAGAGGGAAACCAGGGAAAAGAGAGAGTCGAGGGGAAAAAAAGGGAACGAGAGAAATCATGCAGAAGAGGGAAGCCAGGGAAAAGAGAGAGTCGAGGGAAAAGAAGGGAAACAGAGAGTTCATGAAAAAGAGGGAAACCAGGGAAAAGAGAGAGTCGATGGAAAAGAAGGTGGAGAAACAGTTCATGCAGAAGAGGGAAACCAGGAAAAAGAGAGAGTCGAGGGAAAAGAAGGGGAAGAGAGAGTTCATGGAAAAGAGGGACGCCAGGGAAAAGAGTCACTTGAGGGGAAAAGAGCTAAAAGAGAGAGGTAATGCAGAAGAGGGAAACCAGGGAAAAGAGAGAGTCGAGGGAAAAGAATAGAAAGAGAGTTAATGCAGAAGAGCGAAACCCGGCAAAAGAGAGAGTCGATGGAAACGAAGGGGAAGAGAGAGCTCAAGGAAAAGAGGGACGCCGGGGAAAAGAGAGAGTCGGGGGAAAAGAATAGAAAGAGAGAGTTCATGGAAAAGAGGGACGCTAGGGAAAAGAGTCACTTGAGGGGAAAAGAGCTAAAAGAGAGAGGTAATGCAGAAGAGGGAAACTAGGGAAAAGAGAGAGTCGAGGGGAAAAAAAAGGGAACGAGAAAAATTATGCCGAAGAGGGAAAGCAGGGAAAAGAGAGAGTCGATGGAAAAGAAGGTGGAGAAAGAGTTCATGCAGAAGAGGGAAACCAGGGAAAAGAGAGAGTCGAGGGGAAAAAAAAGGGAACGAGAGAAATCATGCAGAAGAGGGAAGCCAGGGAAAAGAGAGCGTCGAGGGAAAAGAATAGAAAGAGAGAGTTAATGCAGAAGAGGGAAACCCGGGAAAAGAGAGAGTCGAGGGAAAAAAAGGGGAAGAGAGAGCTCAAGGAAAAGAGGGACGCCGGGGAAAAGTGAGAGTCGGGGGAAAAGAATAGAGAGAGAGAGTTCATGGAAAAGAGGGACGCTAGGGAAAAGAGTCACTTGAGGGGAAAAGAGCTAAAAGAGAGAGGTAATGCAGAAGAGGGAAACCAGGGAAAAGAGAGAGTCGAGGGAATAGAAGGTGAAGAAAGAGTTCATGCAGAAGAGGGAAACCAGGAAAAAGAGAGAGTCGAGGGAAAAGAATAGAAAGAGAGAGTTAATGCAGAAGAGCGAAACCCGGGAAAAGAGAAAGTCAATGGAAATGAAGGGGAAGAGAGAGCTCAAGGAAAAGAGGGACGCCGGGGAAAAGAGCGAGTCGAGGGAAAAGAAGGGAAAGAGAGAGTTAATGCAGAAGAGGGACGCCAGGGAAAAGAGTCACTCGAGGGGAAAAGAGCTAAAAGAGACAGGTAATGCAGAAGAGGGAAACCAGGGAAAAGAGAGAGTCGAGGGAATAGAAGGTGAAGAAAGAGTTCATGCAGAAGAGGGAAACCAGGGAAAAGAGAGAGTCGAGGGAAAAGAAAGGAAACAGAGAGTTCATGAAAAAGAGGGAAACCAGGGAAAAGAGAGAGTCGATGGAAAAGAAGGTGGAGAAACAGTTCATGCAGAAGAGGGAAACCAGGAAAAAGAGAGAGTCGAGGGAAAAGAAGGGGAAGAGAGAGTTCATGGAAAAGAGGGACGCCAGGGAAAAGAGTCACTTGAGGGGAAAAGAGCTAAAAGAGAGAGGTAATGCAGAAGAGGGAAACCAGGGAAAAGAGAGAGTCGAGGGAAAAGAATAGAAAGAGAGTTAATGCAGAAGAGCGAAACCCGGCAAAAGAGAGAGTCGATGGAACGAAGGGGAAGAGAGAGCTCAAGGAAAAGAGGGACGCCGGGGAAAAGAGAGAGTCGGGGGAAAAGAATAGACAGGGAGAGTTCATGGAAAAGAGGGACGCTAGGGAAAAGAGTCACTTGAGGGGAAAAGAGCTAAAAGAGAGAGGTAATGCAGAAGAGGGAAACCAGGGAAAAGAGAGTGTCGAGGGAAAAGAAGGTGGAGAAAAAGTTCATGCAGAAGAGGGAAACCAGGGAAAAGAGAGAGTCGAGGGAAAAGAATGGAAAGAGAGAGTTAATGCAGAAGAGGGAAACCAGGGAAAAGAGAGAGTCGAGGGAAAAGAAGGGAAACAGAGAGTTCATGAAAAAGAGGGAAACCAGGGAAAAGAGAGAGTCGAGGGAAAAGAAGGTGGAGAAACAGTTCATGCAGAAGAGGGAAACCAGGAAAAAGAGAGAGTCGAGGGAAAAGAAGGGGAAGAGAGAGTTCATGGAAAAGAGGGACGCCACGGAAAAGAGTCACTTTAGGGGAAAAGAGCTAAAAGAGAGAGGTAATGCAGAAGAGGGAAACCAGGGAAAAGAGAGCGTCGAGGGAAAAGAATAGAAAGAGAGAGTTCATGCAGAAGAGGGAAACCCGGAAAAAGAGATAGTCGAGGGAAAAAAAGGGGAAGAGAGAGCTCAAGGAAAAGAGGGACGCCGGGGAAAAGAGAGAGTCGGGGGAAAAGAATAGAAAGAGAGAGTTCATGGAAAAGAGGGACGCTAGGGAAAAGAGTCACTTGAGGGGAAAAGAGCTAAAAGAGAGAGGTAATGCAGAAGAGGGAAACTAGGGAAAAGAGAGAGTCGAGGGAATAGAAGGTGAAGAAAGAGTTCATGCAGAAGAGGGAAACCAGGAAAAAGAGAGAGTCGAGGGAAAAGAAGGGAAACAGAGAGTTCATGAAAAAGAGGGAAACCAGGGAAAAGAGAGAGTCGATGGAAAAGAAGGTGGAGAAACCGTTCATGCAGAAGAGGGAAAGCAGGGAAAAGAGAGAGTCGAGGGAAAAGAAGGGGAAGAGAGAGTTCATGGAAAAGACGGACGCCACGGAAAAGAGTCATGCGACGGGAAAAGAGCTAAAAGAGAGAGGTAATGAAGAAGAGGGAAACTAGGGAAAAGAGAGAGTCGAGGGGAAAAAAAAGGGAACGAGAAAAATCATGCCGAAGAGGGAAAGCAGGGAAAAGAGAGAGTCGATGGAAAAGAAGGTGGAGAAAGAGTTCATGCAGAAGAGGGAAACCAGGGAAAAGAGAGAGTCGAGGGGAAAAAAAGGGAACGAGAGAAATCATGCAGAAGAGGGAAGCCAGGGAAAAGAGAGAGTCGAGGGAAAAGAAGGGAAACAGAGAGTTCATGAAAAAGAGGGAAACCAGGGAAAAGAGAGAGTCGATGGAAAAGAAGGTGGAGAAACAGTTCATGCAGAAGAGGGAAACCAGGAAAAAGAGAGAGTCGAGGGAAAAGAAGGGGAAGAGAGAGTTCATGGAAAAGAGGGACGCCACGGAAAAGAGTCACTTGAGGGGAAAAGAGCTAAAAGAGAGAGGTAATGCAGAAGAGGGAAACCAGGGAAAAGAGAGAGTCGAGGGAAAAGAATAGAAAGAGAGTTAATGCAGAAGAGCGAAACCCGGCAAAAGAGAGAGTCGATGGAAACGAAGGGGAAGAGAGAGCTCAAGGAAAAGAGGGACGCCGGGGAAAAGAGAGAGTCGGGGGAAAAGAATAGAAAGAGAGAGTTCATGGAAAAGAGGGACGCTAGGGAAAAGAGTCACTTGAGGGGAAAAGAGCTAAAAGAGAGAGGTAATGCAGAAGAGGGAAACTAGGGAAAAGAGAGAGTCGAGGGGAAAAAAAAGGGAACGAGAAAAATCATGCCGAAGAGGGAAAGCAGGGAAAAGAGAGAGTCGATGGAAAAGAAGGTGGAGAAAGAGTTCATGCAGAAGAGGGAAACCAGGGAAAAGAGAGAGTCGAGGGGGAAAAAAAGGGAACGAGAGAAATCATGCAGAAGAGGGAAGCCAGGGAAAAGAGAGCGTCGAGGGAAAAGAATAGAAAGAGAGAGTTAATGCAGAAGAGGGAAACCCGGGAAAAGAGAGAGTCGAGGGAAAAAAAGGGGAAGAGAGAGCTCAAGGAAAAGAGGGACCCCGGGGAAAAGAGAGAGTCGGGGGAAAAGAATAGAAAGAGAGAGTTCATGGAAAAGAGGGACGCTAGGGAAAAGAGTCACTTGAGGGGAAAAGAGCTAAAAGAGAGAGGTAATGCAGAAGAGGGAAACCAGGGAAAAGAGAGAGTCGAGGGAAAAGAAGGTGAAGAAAGAGTTCATGCAGAAGAGGGAAACCAGGAAAAAGAGAGAGTCGAGGGAAAAGAATAGAAAGAGAGAGTTAATGCAGAAGAGCGAAACCCGGGAAAAGAGAGAGTCGATGGAAATGAAGGGGAAGAGAGAGCTCAAGGAAAAGAGGGACGCCGGGGAAAAGAGCGAGTCGAGGGAAAAGAAGGGAAAGAGAGAGTTAATGCAGAAGAGGGACGCCAGGGAAAAGAGTCACTCGAGGGGAAAAGAGCTAAAAGAGACAGGTAATGCAGAAGAGGGAAACCAGGGAAAAGAGAGAGTCGAGGGAATAGAAGGTGAAGAAAGAGTTCATGCAGAAGAGGGAAACCAGGGAAAAGAGAGAGTCGAGGGAAAAGAAAGGAAACAGAGAGTTCATGAAAAAGAGGGAAACCAGGGAAAAGAGAGAGTCGATGGAAAAGAAGGTGGAGAAACAGTTCATGCAGAAGAGGGAAACCAGGAAAAAGAGAGAGTCGAGGGAAAAGAAGGGGAAGAGAGAGTTCATGGAAAAGAGGGACGCCAGGGAAAAGAGTCACTTGAGGGGAAAAGAGCTAAAAGAGAGAGGTAATGCAGAAGAGGGAAACCAGGGAAAAGAGAGAGTCGAGGGAAAAGAATAGAAAGAGAGTTAATGCAGAAGAGCGAAACCCGGCAAAAGAGAGAGTCGATGGAACGAAGGGGAAGAGAGAGCTCAAGGAAAAGAGGGACGCCGGGGAAAAGAGAGAGTCGGGGGAAAAGAATAGAAAGAGAGAGTTCATGGAAAAGAGGGACGCTAGGGAAAAGAGTCACTTGAGGGGAAAAGAGCTAAAAGAGAGAGGTAATGCAGAAGAGGGAAACCAGGAAAAAGAGAGAGTCGAGGGGAAAAAAAAAGGGAATGAGAAAAATCATGCCGAAGAGGGAAAGCAGGGAAAAGAGAGAGTCGATGGAAAAGAAGGTGGAGAAAGAGTTCATGAAAAAGAGGGAAACCAGGGAAAAGAGAGAGTCGAGGGGAAAAAAAGGGAACGAGAGAAATCATGCAGAAGAGGGAAGCCAGGGTAAAGAGAGCGTCGAGGGAAAAGAATAGAAAGAGAGAGTTAATGCAGAAGAGGGAAACCCGGGAAAAGAGAGAGTCGAGGGAAAAAAAGGGGAAGAGAGAGTTCAAGGAAAAGAGGGACGCCGGGGAAAAGAGAGAGTCGGGGGAAAAGAATAGAAAGAGAGAGTTCATGGAAAAGAGGGACTCTAGGGAAAAGAGTCACTTGAGGGGAAAAGAGCTAAAAGAGAGAGGTAATGCAGAAGAGGGAAACCAGGGAAAAGAGAGAGTCGAGGGAAAAGAAGGTGAAGAAAGAGTTCATGCAGAAGAGGGAAACAAGGGAAAAGAGAGAGTCGAGGGGAAAAAAAGGGAACGAGAGAAATCATGCAGAAGAGGGAAGCCAGGGAAAAGAGAGAGTCGAGGGAAAAGAAGGGAAACAGAGAGTTCATGAAAAAGAGGGAAACCAGGGAAAAGAGAGAGTCGATGGAAACGAAGGGGAAGAGAGAGCTCAAGGAAAAGAGGGACGCCGGGGAAAAGAGCGAGTCGAGGGAAAAGAAGGGAAAGAGAGAGTTAA
>JAZGTQ010000565.1:0-52625 GCA_037953605.1 Necrosyrtes monachus
GCAGACCAGCAACAGCTTTCAGGCTTAGCACCTTCCTTGTGGGAGAAGGAGCCGGACGTTTGCCTTTTCCGAAAGGGGCTCTGCAGAGGAATAGACTCATGAGCTGTATCGTCTCTGGGAAAGCACAGATCCGCAGGGCTGTTGTGCTGTGAATAGGCTGCCAAGGGAAGGTGCAGACCAGCAACAGCTTTCAGGCTTAGCACCTTCCTTGTGGGAGAAGGAGCCGGACGTTTGCCTTTTCCGAAAGGGGCTCTGCAGAGGAATAGACTCATGAGCTGTATCGTCTCTGGGAAAGCACAGATCAGCAGGGCTGTTGTGCTGTGAATAGGCTGCCAAGGGAAGGTGCAGACCAGCAACAGCTTTCAGGCTTAGCACCTTCCCTGTGGGAGAAGGAGCCGGACGTTTGCCTTTTCCGAAAGGGGCTCTGCAGAGGAATAGACTCATGAGCTGTATCGTCTCTGGGAAAGCACAGATCCGCAGGGCTGTTGTGCTGTGAATAGGCTGCCAAGGGAAGGTGCAGACCAGCAAGAGCTTTCAGGGCTACCGCCTTCCTTGTGGGAGAAGGAGCTGAATTTTTGCCTTATCGGAGAGGGGTTCTGCAGAGGAAAAGCAGCAGGAGATGTATCGTCTGTGAGAAAGCACAGATCCGCAGGGCTGTTGTGCTGTGAATAGGCTGCCAAGGGAAGGTGCAGACCAGCAACAGCTTTCAGGCTTAGCACCTTCCTTGTGGGAGAAGGAGCCGGACGTTTGCCTTTTCCGAAAGGGGCTCTGCAGAGGAAAAGCAGCAGGAGCTGTATCGTCTGTGGGAAAGCACAGATCCGCAGGGCTGTTGTGCTGTGAATAGGCTGCCAAGGGAAGGTGCAGACCAGCAACAGCTTTCAGGCTTAGCACCTTCCTTGTGGGAGAAGGAGCCGGACGTTTGCCTTTTCCGAAAGGGGCTCTGCAGAGGAATAGACTCATGAGCTGTATCGTCTCTGGGAAAGCACAGATCCGCAGGGCTGTTGTGCTGTGAATAGGCTGCCAAGGGAAGGTGCAGACCAGCAATAGCTTTCAGGGCTAGCACCTTCCTTGTGGGAGAAGGAGCCGGATGTTTGCCTTATCGGAGAGGGGCTCTGCAGAGGAAAAGCATCATGAGCTGTATCGTCTGTGGGAAAGCACAGATCCGCAGGGCTGTTGTGCTGTGAATAGGCTGCACGGGGAAGGTGCAGACCAGCAACAGCTTTCAGGGCTAGCACCTTCCTTGTGGGAGAAGGAGCCGGATGTTTGCCTTTTCGGAGAGGAACTCTGCAGAGGAGAAGCAGCAGGAGATGTATCGTCTCTGGGAAAGCACAGATCCGCCGGGCTGTTGTGCTGTGAATAGGCTGCCAAGGGAAGGTGCAGACCAGCAACAGCTTTTTGGCTACCGCCTTCCTTGTGGGAGAAGGAGCCGGACGTTTGCCTTTTCGGATAGGGGCTCTGCAGAGGAAAAGCAGCAGGAGCTGTATCGTCTGTGGGAAAGCACAGATCCGCAGGGCTGTTGTGCTGTGAATAGGCTGCCAAGGGAAGGTGCAGACCAGCAATAGCTTTCAGGGCTAGCACCTTCCTTGTGGGAGAAGGAGCCGGACGTTTGCCTTATCCGAAAGGGGCTCTGCAGAGGAAAAGCAGCATGAGCTGTATCGTCTCTGGGAAAGCACAGATCCGCAGGGCTGTTGTGCTGTGAATAGGCTGCCAAGGGAAGGTGCAGACCAGCAACAGCTTTCAGGCTTAGCACCTTCCTTGTGGGAGAAGGAGCCGGACGTTTGCCTTTTCCGAAAGGGGCTCTGCAGAGGAATAGACTCATGAGCTGTATCGTCTCTGGGAAAGCACAGATCCGCAGGGCTGTTGTGCTGTGAATAGGCTGCCAAGGGAAGGTGCAGACCAGCAACAGCTTTCAGGGCTAGCACCTTCCTTGTGGGAGAAGGAGCCGGACGTTTGCCTTTTCGGAAAGGGGCTCTGCAGAGGAAAAGCATCATGAGCTGTATCGTCTCTGGGAAAGCACAGATCCGCAGGGCTGTTGTGCTGTGAATAGGCTGCCAAGGGAAGGTGCAGACCAGCAACAGCTTTCAGACTTAGCACCTTCCTTGTGGGAGAAGGAGCCGGACGTTTGCCTTTTCCGAAAGGGGCTCTGCAGAGGAAAAGCATCATGAGCTGTATCGTCTGTGGGAAAGCACAGATCCGCAGGGCTGTTGTGCTGTGAATAGGCTGCCAAGGGAAGGTGCAGACCAGCAACAGCTTTCAGGCTTAGCACCTTCCTTGTGGGAGAAGGAGCCGGACGTTTGCCTTTTCCGAAAGGGGCTCTGCAGAGGAATAGACTCATGAGCTGTATCGTCTCTGGGAAAGCACAGATCCGCAGGGCTGTTGTGCTGTGAATAGGCTGCCAAGGGAAGGTGCAGACCAGCAACAGCTTTCAGACTTAGCACCTTCCTTGTGGGAGAAGGAGCCAGACGTTTGCCTTTTCCGAAAGGGGCTCTGCAGAGGAAAAGCATCATGAGCTGTATCGTCTCTGGGAAAGCACAGATCCGCAGGGCTGTTGTGCTGTGAATAGGCTGCCAAGGGAAGGTGCAGACCAGCAACAGCTTTCAGACTTAGCACCTTCCTTGTGGGAGAAGGAGCCGGACGTTTGCCTTTTCCGAAAGGGGCTCTGCAGAGGAAAAGCATCATGAGCTGTATCGTCTGTGGGAAAGCACAGATCCGCAGGGCTGTTGTGCTGTGAATAGGCTGCCAAGGGAAGGTGCAGACCAACAACAGCTTTCAGGGCTAGCACCTTCCTTGTGGGAGAAGGAGCCGGACGTTTGCCTTTTCCGAAAGGGGCTCTGCAGAGGAAAAGCAGCAGGAGCAGTATCGTCTCTGGGAAAGCACAGATCCGCAGGGCTGTTGTGCTGTGAATAGGCTGCCAAGGGAAGGTGCAGACCAGCAATAGCTTTCAGGGCTAGCACCTTCCTTGTGGGAGAAGGAGCCGGATGTTTGCCTTATCGGAGAGGGGCTCTGCAGAGGAAAAGCATCATGAGCTGTATCGTCTGTGGGAAAGCACAGATCCGCAGGGCTGTTGTGCTGTGAATAGGCTGCCAAGGGAAGGTGCAGACCAGCAACAGCTTTCAGGGCTAGCACCTTCCTTGTGGGAGAAGGAGCCGGATTTTTGCCTTATCGGAGAGGGGCTCTGCAGAGGAAAAGCATCATGAGCTGTATCGTCTCTGGGAAAGCACAGATCCGCAGGGCTGTTGTGCTGTGAATAGGCTGCACGGGGAAGGTGCAGACCAGCAACAGCTTTCAGGGCTAGCACCTTCCTTGTGGGAGAAGGAGCCGGACGTTTGCCTTTTCGGAGAGGAACTCTGCAGAGGAGAAGCAGCAGGAGCTGTATCGTCTCTGGGAAAGCACAGATCCGCCGGGCTGTTGTGCTGTGAATAGGCTGCCAAGGGAATGTGCAGACCAGCAACAGCTTTTTGGCTACCGCCTTCCTTGTGGGAGAAGGAGCCGGACGTTTGCCTTTTCGGATAGGGGCTCTGCAGAGGAAAAGCAGCATGAGCTGTATCGTCTGTGGGAAAGCACAGATCCGCAGGGCTGTTGTGCTGTGAATAGGCTGCCAAGGGAAGGTGCAGACCAGCAATAGCTTTCAGGGCTAGCACCTTCCTTGTGGGAGAAGGAGCCAAACGTTTGCCTTTTCCGAAAGGGGCTCTGCAGAGGAAAAGCAGCAGGAGCAGTATCGTCTGTGGGAAAGCACAGATCCGCAGGGCTGTTGTGCTGTGAATAGGCTGCCAAGGGAAGGTGCAGACCAGCAATAGCTTTCAGGGCTACCGCCTTCCTTGTGGGGAAGGAGCTGAATTTTTGCCTTATCCGAGAGGGGCTCTGCAGAGGAAAAGCAGCATGAGCTGTATCGTCTGTGGGAAAGCACAGATCCGCAGGGCTGTTGTGCTGTGAATAGGCTGCCAAGGGAAGGTGCAGACCAGCAACAGCTTTCAGGCTTAGCACCTTCCTTGTGGGAGAAGGAGCCGGACGTTTGCCTTTTCCGAAAGGGGCTCTGCAGAGGAATAGACTCATGAGCTGTATCGTCTGTGGGAAAGCACAGATCCGCAGGGCTGTTGTGCTGTGAATAGGCTGCCAAGGGAAGGTGCAGACCAGCAACAGCTTTGAGGCTTAGCACCTTCCTTGTGGGAGAAGGAGCCGGACGTTTGCCTTTTCCGAAAGGGGCTCTGCAGAGGAATAGACTCATGAGCTGTATCGTCTCTGGGAAAGCACAGATCCGCAGGGCTGTTGTGCTGTGAATAGGCTGCCAAGGGAAGGTGCAGACCAGCAACAGCTTTTTGGCTACCGCCTTCCTTGTGGGAGAAGGAGCCGGACGTTTGCCTTTTCGGATAGGGGCTCTGCAGAGGAAAAGCAGCAGGAGCTGTATCGTCTGTGGGAAAGCACAGATCCGCAGGGCTGTTGTGCTGTGAATAGGCTGCCAAGGGAAGGTGCAGACCAGCAATAGCTTTCAGGGCTAGCACCTTCCTTGTGGGAGAAGGAGCCGGACGTTTGCCTTATCCGAAAGGGGCTCTGCAGAGGAAAAGCAGCATGAGCTGTATCGTCTCTGGGAAAGCACAGATCCGCAGGGCTGTTGTGCTGTGAATAGGCTGCCAAGGGAAGGTGCAGACCAGCAACAGCTTTCAGGCTTAGCACCTTCCTTGTGGGAGAAGGAGCCGGACGTTTGCCTTTTCCGAAAGGGGCTCTGCAGAGGAATAGACTCATGAGCTGTATCGTCTCTGGGAAAGCACAGATCCGCAGGGCTGTTGTGCTGTGAATAGGCTGCCAAGGGAAGGTGCAGACCAGCAACAGCTTTCAGGCTTAGCACCTTCCTTGTGGGAGAAGGAGCCGGACGTTTGCCTTTTCCGAAAGGGGCTCTGCAGAGGAATAGACTCATGAGCTGTATCGTCTCTGGGAAAGCACAGATCCGCAGGGCTGTTGTGCTGTGAATAGGCTGCCAAGGGAAGGTGCAGACCAGCAACAGCTTTTTGGCTACCGCCTTCCTTGTGGGAGAAGGAGCCGGACGTTTGCCTTTTCGGATAGGGGCTCTGCAGAGGAAAAGCAGCAGGAGCTGTATCGTCTGTGGGAAAGCACAGATCCGCAGGGCTGTTGTGCTGTGAATAGGCTGCCAAGGGAAGGTGCAGACCAGCAATAGCTTTCAGGGCTAGCACCTTCCTTGTGGGAGAAGGAGCCGGACGTTTGCCTTATCCGAAAGGGGCTCTGCAGAGGAAAAGCAGCATGAGCTGTATCGTCTCTGGGAAAGCACAGATCCGCAGGGCTGTTGTGCTGTGAATAGGCTGCCAAGGGAAGGTGCAGACCAGCAAGAGCTTTCAGGCTTAGCACCTTCCTTGTGGGAGAAGGAGCCGGACGTTTGCCTTTTCGGAAAGGGGCTCTGCAGAGGAAAAGCATCATGAGCTGTATCGTCTCTGGGAAAGCACAGATCCGCAGGGCTGTTGTGCTGTGAATAGGCTGCCAAGGGAAGGTGCAGACCAGCAACAGCTTTCAGACTTAGCACCTTCCTTGTGGGAGAAGGAGCCGGACGTTTGCCTTTTCCGAAAGGGGCTCTGCAGAGGAAAAGCAGCAGGAGCAGTATCGTCTCTGGGAAAGCACAGATCCGCAGGGCTGTTGTGCTGTGAATAGGCTGCCAAGGGAAGGTGCAGACCAGCAAGAGCTTTCAGGGCTACCGCCTTCCTTGTGGGAGAAGGAGCTGAATTTTTGCCTTATCGGAGAGGGGCTCTGCAGAGGAAAAGCAGCAGGAGCTGTATCGTCTGTGGGAAAGCACAGATCCGCAGGGCTGTTGTGCTGTGAATAGGCTGCCAAGGGAAGGTGCAGACCAGCAACAGCTTTCAGGCTTAGCACCTTCCTTGTGGGAGAAGGAGCCGGACGTTTGCCTTTTCCGAAAGGGGCTCTGCAGAGGAATAGACTCATGAGCTGTATCGTCTCTGGGAAAGCACAGATCCGCAGGGCTGTTGTGCTGTGAATAGGCTGCCAAGGGAAGGTGCAGACCAGCAACAGCTTTCAGGGCTAGCACCTTCCTTGTGGGAGAAGGAGCCGGATGTTTGCCTTATCGGAGAGGGGCTCTGCAGAGGAAAAGCATCATGAGCTGTATCGTCTGTGGGAAAGCACAGATCCGCAGGGCTGTTGTGCTGTGAATAGGCTGCACGGGGAAGGTGCAGACCAGCAACAGCTTTCAGGGCTAGCACCTTCCTTGTGGGAGAAGGAGCCGGACGTTTGCCTTTTCGGATAGGGGCTCTGCAGAGGAAAAGCAGCAGGAGCTGTATCGTCTGTGGGAAAGCACAGATCCGCAGGGCTGTTGTGCTGTGAATAGGCTGCCAAGGGAAGGTGCAGACCAGCAATAGCTTTCAGGGCTAGCACCTTCCTTGTGGGAGAAGGAGCCGGACGTTTGCCTTTTCCGAAAGGGGCTCTGCAGAGGAAAAGCAGCAGGAGCAGTATCGTCTCTGGGAAAGCACAGATCCGCAGGGCTGTTGTGCTGTGAATAGGCTGCCAAGGGAAGGTGCAGACCAGCAATAGCTTTCAGGGCTACCGCCTTCCTTGTGGGAGAAGGAGCCGGACGTTTGCCTTTTCCGAAAGGGGCTCTGCAGAGGAATAGACTCATGAGCTGTATCGTCTCTGGGAAAGCACAGATCCGCACGGCTGTTGTGCTGTGAATAGGCTGCCAAGGGAAGGTGCAGACCAGCAATAGCTTTCAGGGCTAGCACCTTCCTTGTGGGAGAAGGAGCCGGATGTTTGCCTTATCGGAGAGGGGCTCTGCAGAGGAAAAGCATCATGAGCTGTATCGTCTGTGGGAAAGCACAGATCCGCAGGGCTGTTGTGCTGTGAATAGGCTGCCAAGGGAAGGTGCAGACCAGCAACAGCTTTCAGGGCTAGCACCTTCCTTGTGGGAGAAGGAGCCGGATTTTTGCCTTATCGGAGAGGGGCTCTGCAGAGGAAAAGCATCATGAGCTGTATCGTCTCTGGGAAAGCACAGATCCGCAGGGCTGTTGTGCTGTGAATAGGCTGCACGGGGAAGGTGCAGACCAGCAACAGCTTTCAGGGCTAGCACCTTCCTTGTGGGAGAAGGAGCCGGATGTTTGCCTTTTCGGAGAGGAACTCTGCAGAGGAGAAGCAGCAGGAGCTGTATCGTCTCTGGGAAAGCACAGATCCGCCGGGCTGTTGTGCTGTGAATAGGCTGCCAAGGGAATGTGCAGACCAGCAACAGCTTTTTGGCTACCGCCTTCCTTGTGGGAGAAGGAGCCGGACGTTTGCCTTTTCCGAAAGGGGCTCTGCAGAGGAAAAGCAGCATGAGCTGTATCGTCTGTGGGAAAGCACAGATCCGCAGGGCTGTTGTGCTGTGAATAGGCTGCCAAGGGAAGGTGCAGACCAGCAATAGCTTTCAGGGCTAGCACCTTCCTTGTGGGAGAAGGAGCCAGACGTTTGCCTTTTCCGAAAGGGGCTCTGCAGAGGAAAAGCAGCAGGAGCAGTATCGTCTCTGGGAAAGCACAGATCCGCAGGGCTGTTGTGCTGTGAATAGGCTGCCAAGGGAAGGTGCAGACCAGCAATAGCTTTCAGGGCTACCGCCTTCCTTGTGGGGAAGGAGCTGAATTTTTGCCTTATCCGAGAGGGGCTCTGCAGAGGAAAAGCAGCATGAGCTGTATCGTCTGTGGGAAAGCACAGATCCGCAGGGCTGTTGTGCTGTGAATAGGCTGCCAAGGGAAGGTGCAGACCAGCAACAGCTTTCAGGCTTAGCACCTTCCTTGTGGGAGAAGGAGCCGGACGTTTGCCTTTTCCGAAAGGGGCTCTGCAGAGGAATAGACTCATGAGCTGTATCGTCTCTGGGAAAGCACAGATCCGCAGGGCTGTTGTGCTGTGAATAGGCTGCCAAGGGAAGGTGCAGACCAGCAACAGCTTTCAGGCTTAGCACCTTCCTTGTGGGAGAAGGAGCCGGACGTTTGCCTTTTCCGAAAGGGGCTCTGCAGAGGAATAGACTCATGAGCTGTATCGTCTCTGGGAAAGCACAGATCCGCAGGGCTGTTGTGCTGTGAATAGGCTGCCAAGGGAAGGTGCAGACCAGCAACAGCTTTCAGGCTTAGCACCTTCCTTGTGGGAGAAGGAGCCGGACGTTTGCCTTATCCGAAAGGGGCTCTGCAGAGGAAAAGCAGCATGAGCTGTATCGTCTCTGGGAAAGCACAGATCCGCAGGGCTGTTGTGCTGTGAATAGGCTGCCAAGGGAAGGTGCAGACCAGCAACAGCTTTCAGGCTTAGCACCTTCCTTGTGGGAGAAGGAGCCGGACGTTTGCCTTTTCCGAAAGGGGCTCTGCAGAGGAATAGACTCATGAGCTGTATCGTCTCTGGGAAAGCACAGATCCGCAGGGCTGTTGTGCTGTGAATAGGCTGCCAAGGGAAGGTGCAGACCAGCAACAGCTTTCAGGGCTAGCACCTTCCTTGTGGGAGAAGGAGCCGGACGTTTGCCTTTTCGGAAAGGGGCTCTGCAGAGGAAAAGCATCATGAGCTGTATCGTCTCTGGGAAAGCACAGATCCGCAGGGCTGTTGTGCTGTGAATAGGCTGCCAAGGGAAGGTGCAGACCAGCAACAGCTTTCAGACTTAGCACCTTCCTTGTGGGAGAAGGAGCCAGACGTTTGCCTTTTCCGAAAGGGGCTCTGCAGAGGAAAAGCATCATGAGCTGTATCGTCTCTGGGAAAGCACAGATCCGCAGGGCTGTTGTGCTGTGAATAGGCTGCCAAGGGAAGGTGCAGACCAGCAACAGCTTTCAGACTTAGCACCTTCCTTGTGGGAGAAGGAGCCGGACGTTTGCCTTTTCCGAAAGGGGCTCTGCAGAGGAATAGACTCATGAGCTGTATCGTCTCTGGGAAAGCACAGATCCGCAGGGCTGTTGTGCTGTGAATAGGCTGCCAAGGGAAGGTGCAGACCAACAACAGCTTTCAGGGCTAGCACCTTCCTTGTGGGAGAAGGAGCCGGACGTTTGCCTTTTCCGAAAGGGGCTCTGCAGAGGAAAAGCAGCAGGAGCAGTATCGTCTCTGGGAAAGCACAGATCCGCAGGGCTGTTGTGCTGTGAATAGGCTGCCAAGGGAAGGTGCAGACCAGCAATAGCTTTCAGGGCTAGCACCTTCCTTGTGGGAGAAGGAGCCGGATGTTTGCCTTATCGGAGAGGGGCTCTGCAGAGGAAAAGCATCATGAGCTGTATCGTCTGTGGGAAAGCACAGATCCGCAGGGCTGTTGTGCTGTGAATAGGCTGCCAAGGGAAGGTGCAGACCAGCAACAGCTTTCAGGGCTAGCACCTTCCTTGTGGGAGAAGGAGCCGGATTTTTGCCTTATCGGAGAGGGGCTCTGCAGAGGAAAAGCATCATGAGCTGTATCGTCTCTGGGAAAGCACAGATCCGCAGGGCTGTTGTGCTGTGAATAGGCTGCACGGGGAAGGTGCAGACCAGCAACAGCTTTCAGGGCTAGCACCTTCCTTGTGGGAGAAGGAGCCGGACGTTTGCCTTTTCGGAGAGGAACTCTGCAGAGGAGAAGCAGCAGGAGCTGTATCGTCCCTGGGAAAGCACAGATCCGCCGGGCTGTTGTGCTGTGAATAGGCTGCCAAGGGAATGTGCAGACCAGCAACAGCTTTTTGGCTACCGCCTTCCTTGTGGGAGAAGGAGCCGGAGGTTTGCCTTTTCGGATAGGGGCTCTGCAGAGGAAAAGCAGCATGAGCTGTATCGTCTGTGGGAAAGCACAGATCCGCAGGGCTGTTGTGCTGTGAATAGGCTGCCAAGGGAAGGTGCAGACCAGCAATAGCTTTCAGGGCTAGCACCTTCCTTGTGGGAGAAGGAGCCAGACGTTTGCCTTTTCCGAAAGGGGCTCTGCAGAGGAAAAGCAGCAGGAGCAGTATCGTCTGTGGGAAAGCACAGATCCGCAGGGCTGTTGTGCTGTGAATAGGCTGCCAAGGGAAGGTGCAGACCAGCAATAGCTTTCAGGGCTACCGCCTTCCTTGTGGGGAAGGAGCTGAATTTTTGCCTTATCCGAGAGGGGCTCTGCAGAGGAAAAGCAGCATGAGCTGTATCGTCTCTGGGAAAGCACAGATCCGCAGGGCTGTTGTGCTGTGAATAGGCTGCCAAGGGAAGGTGCAGACCAGCAACAGCTTTCAGGCTTAGCACCTTCCTTGTGGGAGAAGGAGCCGGACGTTTGCCTTTTCCGAAAGGGGCTCTGCAGAGGAATAGACTCATGAGCTGTATCGTCTCTGGGAAAGCACAGATCCGCAGGGCTGTTGTGCTGTGAATAGGCTGCCAAGGGAAGGTGCAGACCAGCAACAGCTTTTTGGCTACCGCCTTCCTTGTGGGAGAAGGAGCCGGACGTTTGCCTTTTCGGATAGGGGCTCTGCAGAGGAAAAGCAGCAGGAGCTGTATCGTCTGTGGGAAAGCACAGATCCGCAGGGCTGTTGTGCTGTGAATAGGCTGCCAAGGGAAGGTGCAGACCAGCAATAGCTTTCAGGGCTAGCACCTTCCTTGTGGGAGAAGGAGCCGGACGTTTGCCTTATCCAAAAGGGGCTCTGCAGAGGAAAAGCAGCATGAGCTGTATCGTCTCTGGGAAAGCACAGATCCGCAGGGCTGTTGTGCTGTGAATAGGCTGCCAAGGGAAGGTGCAGACCAGCAACAGCTTTCAGGCTTAGCACCTTCCTTGTGGGAGAAGGAGCCGGACGTTTGCCTTTTCCGAAAGGGGCTCTGCAGAGGAATAGACTCATGAGCTGTATCGTCTCTGGGAAAGCACAGATCCGCAGGGCTGTTGTGCTGTGAATAGGCTGCCAAGGGAAGGTGCAGACCAGCAACAGCTTTCAGGGCTAGCACCTTCCTTGTGGGAGAAGGAGCCGGATTTTTGCCTTATCGGAGAGGGGCTCTGCAGAGGAAAAGCATCATGAGCTGTATCGTCTCTGGGAAAGCACAGATCCGCAGGGCTGTTGTGCTGTGAATAGGCTGCACGGGGAAGGTGCAGACCAGCAACAGCTTTCAGGGCTAGCACCTTCCTTGTGGGAGAAGGAGCCGGACGTTTGCCTTTTCGGAGAGGAACTCTGCAGAGGAGAAGCAGCAGGAGCTGTATCGTCTCTGGGAAAGCACAGATCCGCCGGGCTGTTGTGCTGTGAATAGGCTGCCAAGGGAATGTGCAGACCAGCAACAGCTTTTTGGCTACCGCCTTCCTTGTGGGAGAAGGAGCCGGACGTTTGCCTTTTCGGATAGGGGCTCTGCAGAGGAAAAGCAGCATGAGCTGTATCGTCTGTGGGAAAGCACAGATCCGCAGGGCTGTTGTGCTGTGAATAGGCTGCCAAGGGAAGGTGCAGACCAGCAATAGCTTTCAGGGCTAGCACCTTCCTTGTGGGAGAAGGAGCCAAACGTTTGCCTTTTCCGAAAGGGGCTCTGCAGAGGAAAAGCAGCAGGAGCAGTATCGTCTGTGGGAAAGCACAGATCCGCAGGGCTGTTGTGCTGTGAATAGGCTGCCAAGGGAAGGTGCAGACCAGCAATAGCTTTCAGGGCTACCGCCTTCCTTGTGGGGAAGGAGCTGAATTTTTGCCTTATCCGAGAGGGGCTCTGCAGAGGAAAAGCAGCATGAGCTGTATCGTCTGTGGGAAAGCACAGATCCGCAGGGCTGTTGTGCTGTGAATAGGCTGCCAAGGGAAGGTGCAGACCAGCAACAGCTTTCAGGCTTAGCACCTTCCTTGTGGGAGAAGGAGCCGGACGTTTGCCTTTTCCGAAAGGGGCTCTGCAGAGGAATAGACTCATGAGCTGTATCGTCTGTGGGAAAGCACAGATCCGCAGGGCTGTTGTGCTGTGAATAGGCTGCCAAGGGAAGGTGCAGACCAGCAACAGCTTTGAGGCTTAGCACCTTCCTTGTGGGAGAAGGAGCCGGACGTTTGCCTTTTCCGAAAGGGGCTCTGCAGAGGAATAGACTCATGAGCTGTATCGTCTCTGGGAAAGCACAGATCCGCAGGGCTGTTGTGCTGTGAATAGGCTGCCAAGGGAAGGTGCAGACCAGCAACAGCTTTTTGGCTACCGCCTTCCTTGTGGGAGAAGGAGCCGGACGTTTGCCTTTTCGGATAGGGGCTCTGCAGAGGAAAAGCAGCAGGAGCTGTATCGTCTGTGGGAAAGCACAGATCCGCAGGGCTGTTGTGCTGTGAATAGGCTGCCAAGGGAAGGTGCAGACCAGCAATAGCTTTCAGGGCTAGCACCTTCCTTGTGGGAGAAGGAGCCGGACGTTTGCCTTATCCGAAAGGGGCTCTGCAGAGGAAAAGCAGCATGAGCTGTATCGTCTCTGGGAAAGCACAGATCCGCAGGGCTGTTGTGCTGTGAATAGGCTGCCAAGGGAAGGTGCAGACCAGCAACAGCTTTCAGGCTTAGCACCTTCCTTGTGGGAGAAGGAGCCGGACGTTTGCCTTTTCCGAAAGGGGCTCTGCAGAGGAATAGACTCATGAGCTGTATCGTCTCTGGGAAAGCACAGATCCGCAGGGCTGTTGTGCTGTGAATAGGCTGCCAAGGGAAGGTGCAGACCAGCAACAGCTTTCAGGCTTAGCACCTTCCTTGTGGGAGAAGGAGCCGGACGTTTGCCTTTTCCGAAAGGGGCTCTGCAGAGGAATAGACTCATGAGCTGTATCGTCTCTGGGAAAGCACAGATCCGCAGGGCTGTTGTGCTGTGAATAGGCTGCCAAGGGAAGGTGCAGACCAGCAACAGCTTTTTGGCTACCGCCTTCCTTGTGGGAGAAGGAGCCGGACGTTTGCCTTTTCGGATAGGGGCTCTGCAGAGGAAAAGCAGCAGGAGCTGTATCGTCTGTGGGAAAGCACAGATCCGCAGGGCTGTTGTGCTGTGAATAGGCTGCCAAGGGAAGGTGCAGACCAGCAATAGCTTTCAGGGCTAGCACCTTCCTTGTGGGAGAAGGAGCCGGACGTTTGCCTTATCCGAAAGGGGCTCTGCAGAGGAAAAGCAGCATGAGCTGTATCGTCTCTGGGAAAGCACAGATCCGCAGGGCTGTTGTGCTGTGAATAGGCTGCCAAGGGAAGGTGCAGACCAGCAAGAGCTTTCAGGCTTAGCACCTTCCTTGTGGGAGAAGGAGCCGGACGTTTGCCTTTTCGGAAAGGGGCTCTGCAGAGGAAAAGCATCATGAGCTGTATCGTCTCTGGGAAAGCACAGATCCGCAGGGCTGTTGTGCTGTGAATAGGCTGCCAAGGGAAGGTGCAGACCAGCAACAGCTTTCAGACTTAGCACCTTCCTTGTGGGAGAAGGAGCCGGACGTTTGCCTTTTCCGAAAGGGGCTCTGCAGAGGAAAAGCAGCAGGAGCAGTATCGTCTCTGGGAAAGCACAGATCCGCAGGGCTGTTGTGCTGTGAATAGGCTGCCAAGGGAAGGTGCAGACCAGCAAGAGCTTTCAGGGCTACCGCCTTCCTTGTGGGAGAAGGAGCTGAATTTTTGCCTTATCGGAGAGGGGCTCTGCAGAGGAAAAGCAGCAGGAGCTGTATCGTCTGTGGGAAAGCACAGATCCGCAGGGCTGTTGTGCTGTGAATAGGCTGCCAAGGGAAGGTGCAGACCAGCAACAGCTTTCAGGCTTAGCACCTTCCTTGTGGGAGAAGGAGCCGGACGTTTGCCTTTTCCGAAAGGGGCTCTGCAGAGGAATAGACTCATGAGCTGTATCGTCTCTGGGAAAGCACAGATCCGCAGGGCTGTTGTGCTGTGAATAGGCTGCCAAGGGAAGGTGCAGACCAGCAACAGCTTTCAGGGCTAGCACCTTCCTTGTGGGAGAAGGAGCCGGATGTTTGCCTTATCGGAGAGGGGCTCTGCAGAGGAAAAGCATCATGAGCTGTATCGTCTGTGGGAAAGCACAGATCCGCAGGGCTGTTGTGCTGTGAATAGGCTGCACGGGGAAGGTGCAGACCAGCAACAGCTTTCAGGGCTAGCACCTTCCTTGTGGGAGAAGGAGCCGGACGTTTGCCTTTTCGGATAGGGGCTCTGCAGAGGAAAAGCAGCAGGAGCTGTATCGTCTGTGGGAAAGCACAGATCCGCAGGGCTGTTGTGCTGTGAATAGGCTGCCAAGGGAAGGTGCAGACCAGCAATAGCTTTCAGGGCTAGCACCTTCCTTGTGGGAGAAGGAGCCGGACGTTTGCCTTTTCCGAAAGGGGCTCTGCAGAGGAAAAGCAGCAGGAGCAGTATCGTCTCTGGGAAAGCACAGATCCGCAGGGCTGTTGTGCTGTGAATAGGCTGCCAAGGGAAGGTGCAGACCAGCAATAGCTTTCAGGGCTACCGCCTTCCTTGTGGGAGAAGGAGCCGGACGTTTGCCTTTTCCGAAAGGGGCTCTGCAGAGGAATAGACTCATGAGCTGTATCGTCTCTGGGAAAGCACAGATCCGCACGGCTGTTGTGCTGTGAATAGGCTGCCAAGGGAAGGTGCAGACCAGCAATAGCTTTCAGGGCTAGCACCTTCCTTGTGGGAGAAGGAGCCGGATGTTTGCCTTATCGGAGAGGGGCTCTGCAGAGGAAAAGCATCATGAGCTGTATCGTCTGTGGGAAAGCACAGATCCGCAGGGCTGTTGTGCTGTGAATAGGCTGCCAAGGGAAGGTGCAGACCAGCAACAGCTTTCAGGGCTAGCACCTTCCTTGTGGGAGAAGGAGCCGGATTTTTGCCTTATCGGAGAGGGGCTCTGCAGAGGAAAAGCATCATGAGCTGTATCGTCTCTGGGAAAGCACAGATCCGCAGGGCTGTTGTGCTGTGAATAGGCTGCACGGGGAAGGTGCAGACCAGCAACAGCTTTCAGGGCTAGCACCTTCCTTGTGGGAGAAGGAGCCGGATGTTTGCCTTTTCGGAGAGGAACTCTGCAGAGGAGAAGCAGCAGGAGCTGTATCGTCTCTGGGAAAGCACAGATCCGCCGGGCTGTTGTGCTGTGAATAGGCTGCCAAGGGAATGTGCAGACCAGCAACAGCTTTTTGGCTACCGCCTTCCTTGTGGGAGAAGGAGCCGGACGTTTGCCTTTTCCGAAAGGGGCTCTGCAGAGGAAAAGCAGCATGAGCTGTATCGTCTGTGGGAAAGCACAGATCCGCAGGGCTGTTGTGCTGTGAATAGGCTGCCAAGGGAAGGTGCAGACCAGCAATAGCTTTCAGGGCTAGCACCTTCCTTGTGGGAGAAGGAGCCAGACGTTTGCCTTTTCCGAAAGGGGCTCTGCAGAGGAAAAGCAGCAGGAGCAGTATCGTCTCTGGGAAAGCACAGATCCGCAGGGCTGTTGTGCTGTGAATAGGCTGCCAAGGGAAGGTGCAGACCAGCAATAGCTTTCAGGGCTACCGCCTTCCTTGTGGGGAAGGAGCTGAATTTTTGCCTTATCCGAGAGGGGCTCTGCAGAGGAAAAGCAGCATGAGCTGTATCGTCTGTGGGAAAGCACAGATCCGCAGGGCTGTTGTGCTGTGAATAGGCTGCCAAGGGAAGGTGCAGACCAGCAACAGCTTTCAGGCTTAGCACCTTCCTTGTGGGAGAAGGAGCCGGACGTTTGCCTTTTCCGAAAGGGGCTCTGCAGAGGAATAGACTCATGAGCTGTATCGTCTCTGGGAAAGCACAGATCCGCAGGGCTGTTGTGCTGTGAATAGGCTGCCAAGGGAAGGTGCAGACCAGCAACAGCTTTCAGGCTTAGCACCTTCCTTGTGGGAGAAGGAGCCGGACGTTTGCCTTTTCCGAAAGGGGCTCTGCAGAGGAATAGACTCATGAGCTGTATCGTCTCTGGGAAAGCACAGATCCGCAGGGCTGTTGTGCTGTGAATAGGCTGCCAAGGGAAGGTGCAGACCAGCAACAGCTTTCAGGCTTAGCACCTTCCTTGTGGGAGAAGGAGCCGGACGTTTGCCTTATCCGAAAGGGGCTCTGCAGAGGAAAAGCAGCATGAGCTGTATCGTCTCTGGGAAAGCACAGATCCGCAGGGCTGTTGTGCTGTGAATAGGCTGCCAAGGGAAGGTGCAGACCAGCAACAGCTTTCAGGCTTAGCACCTTCCTTGTGGGAGAAGGAGCCGGACGTTTGCCTTTTCCGAAAGGGGCTCTGCAGAGGAATAGACTCATGAGCTGTATCGTCTCTGGGAAAGCACAGATCCGCAGGGCTGTTGTGCTGTGAATAGGCTGCCAAGGGAAGGTGCAGACCAGCAACAGCTTTCAGGGCTAGCACCTTCCTTGTGGGAGAAGGAGCCGGACGTTTGCCTTTTCGGAAAGGGGCTCTGCAGAGGAAAAGCATCATGAGCTGTATCGTCTCTGGGAAAGCACAGATCCGCAGGGCTGTTGTGCTGTGAATAGGCTGCCAAGGGAAGGTGCAGACCAGCAACAGCTTTCAGACTTAGCACCTTCCTTGTGGGAGAAGGAGCCAGACGTTTGCCTTTTCCGAAAGGGGCTCTGCAGAGGAAAAGCATCATGAGCTGTATCGTCTCTGGGAAAGCACAGATCCGCAGGGCTGTTGTGCTGTGAATAGGCTGCCAAGGGAAGGTGCAGACCAGCAACAGCTTTCAGACTTAGCACCTTCCTTGTGGGAGAAGGAGCCGGACGTTTGCCTTTTCCGAAAGGGGCTCTGCAGAGGAATAGACTCATGAGCTGTATCGTCTCTGGGAAAGCACAGATCCGCAGGGCTGTTGTGCTGTGAATAGGCTGCCAAGGGAAGGTGCAGACCAACAACAGCTTTCAGGGCTAGCACCTTCCTTGTGGGAGAAGGAGCCGGACGTTTGCCTTTTCCGAAAGGGGCTCTGCAGAGGAAAAGCAGCAGGAGCAGTATCGTCTCTGGGAAAGCACAGATCCGCAGGGCTGTTGTGCTGTGAATAGGCTGCCAAGGGAAGGTGCAGACCAGCAATAGCTTTCAGGGCTAGCACCTTCCTTGTGGGAGAAGGAGCCGGATGTTTGCCTTATCGGAGAGGGGCTCTGCAGAGGAAAAGCATCATGAGCTGTATCGTCTGTGGGAAAGCACAGATCCGCAGGGCTGTTGTGCTGTGAATAGGCTGCCAAGGGAAGGTGCAGACCAGCAACAGCTTTCAGGGCTAGCACCTTCCTTGTGGGAGAAGGAGCCGGATTTTTGCCTTATCGGAGAGGGGCTCTGCAGAGGAAAAGCATCATGAGCTGTATCGTCTCTGGGAAAGCACAGATCCGCAGGGCTGTTGTGCTGTGAATAGGCTGCACGGGGAAGGTGCAGACCAGCAACAGCTTTCAGGGCTAGCACCTTCCTTGTGGGAGAAGGAGCCGGACGTTTGCCTTTTCGGAGAGGAACTCTGCAGAGGAGAAGCAGCAGGAGCTGTATCGTCCCTGGGAAAGCACAGATCCGCCGGGCTGTTGTGCTGTGAATAGGCTGCCAAGGGAATGTGCAGACCAGCAACAGCTTTTTGGCTACCGCCTTCCTTGTGGGAGAAGGAGCCGGAGGTTTGCCTTTTCGGATAGGGGCTCTGCAGAGGAAAAGCAGCATGAGCTGTATCGTCTGTGGGAAAGCACAGATCCGCAGGGCTGTTGTGCTGTGAATAGGCTGCCAAGGGAAGGTGCAGACCAGCAATAGCTTTCAGGGCTAGCACCTTCCTTGTGGGAGAAGGAGCCAGACGTTTGCCTTTTCCGAAAGGGGCTCTGCAGAGGAAAAGCAGCAGGAGCAGTATCGTCTGTGGGAAAGCACAGATCCGCAGGGCTGTTGTGCTGTGAATAGGCTGCCAAGGGAAGGTGCAGACCAGCAATAGCTTTCAGGGCTACCGCCTTCCTTGTGGGGAAGGAGCTGAATTTTTGCCTTATCCGAGAGGGGCTCTGCAGAGGAAAAGCAGCATGAGCTGTATCGTCTCTGGGAAAGCACAGATCCGCAGGGCTGTTGTGCTGTGAATAGGCTGCCAAGGGAAGGTGCAGACCAGCAACAGCTTTCAGGCTTAGCACCTTCCTTGTGGGAGAAGGAGCCGGACGTTTGCCTTTTCCGAAAGGGGCTCTGCAGAGGAATAGACTCATGAGCTGTATCGTCTCTGGGAAAGCACAGATCCGCAGGGCTGTTGTGCTGTGAATAGGCTGCCAAGGGAAGGTGCAGACCAGCAACAGCTTTTTGGCTACCGCCTTCCTTGTGGGAGAAGGAGCCGGACGTTTGCCTTTTCGGATAGGGGCTCTGCAGAGGAAAAGCAGCAGGAGCTGTATCGTCTGTGGGAAAGCACAGATCCGCAGGGCTGTTGTGCTGTGAATAGGCTGCCAAGGGAAGGTGCAGACCAGCAATAGCTTTCAGGGCTAGCACCTTCCTTGTGGGAGAAGGAGCCGGACGTTTGCCTTATCCAAAAGGGGCTCTGCAGAGGAAAAGCAGCATGAGCTGTATCGTCTCTGGGAAAGCACAGATCCGCAGGGCTGTTGTGCTGTGAATAGGCTGCCAAGGGAAGGTGCAGACCAGCAACAGCTTTCAGGCTTAGCACCTTCCTTGTGGGAGAAGGAGCCGGACGTTTGCCTTTTCCGAAAGGGGCTCTGCAGAGGAATAGACTCATGAGCTGTATCGTCTCTGGGAAAGCACAGATCCGCAGGGCTGTTGTGCTGTGAATAGGCTGCCAAGGGAAGGTGCAGACCAGCAACAGCTTTCAGGGCTAGCACCTTCCTTGTGGGAGAAGGAGCCGGACGTTTGCCTTTTCGGAAAGGGGCTCTGCAGAGGAAAAGCATCATGAGCTGTATCGTCTCTGGGAAAGCACAGATCCGCAGGGCTGTTGTGCTGTGAATAGGCTGCCAAGGGAAGGTGCAGACCAGCAACAGCTTTCAGACTTAGCACCTTCCTTGTGGGAGAAGGAGCCGGACGTTTGCCTTTTCCGAAAGGGGCTCTGCAGAGGAAAAGCAGCAGGAGCAGTATCGTCTCTGGGAAAGCACAGATCCGCAGGGCTGTTGTGCTGTGAATAGGCTGCCAAGGGAAGGTGCAGACCAGCAAGAGCTTTCAGGGCTACCGCCTTCCTTGTGGGAGAAGGAGCTGAATTTTTGCCTTATCGGAGAGGGGCTCTGCAGAGGAAAAGCAGCAGGAGCTGTATCGTCTGTGGGAAAGCACAGATCCGCAGGGCTGTTGTGCTGTGAATAGGCTGCCAAGGGAAGGTGCAGACCAGCAACAGCTTTCAGGCTTAGCACCTTCCTTGTGGGAGAAGGAGCCGGACGTTTGCCTTTTCCGAAAGGGGCTCTGCAGAGGAATAGACTCATGAGCTGTATCGTCTGTGGGAAAGCACAGATCCGCAGGGCTGTTGTGCTGTGAATAGGCTGCCAAGGGAAGGTGCAGACCAGCAACAGCTTTGAGGCTTAGCACCTTCCTTGTGGGAGAAGGAGCCGGACGTTTGCCTTTTCCGAAAGGGGCTCTGCAGAGGAATAGACTCATGAGCTGTATCGTCTCTGGGAAAGCACAGATCCGCAGGGCTGTTGTGCTGTGAATAGGCTGCCAAGGGAAGGTGCAGACCAGCAACAGCTTTCAGGGCTAGCACCTTCCTTGTGGGAGAAGGAGCCCGATTTTTGCCTTATTGGAGAGGGGCTCTGCAGAGGAAAAGCAGCAGGAGATGTATCGTCTGTGGGAAAGCACAGATCCGCAGGGCTGTTGTGCTGTGAATAGGCTGCCAAGGGAAGGTGCAGACCAACAACAGCTTTCAGGGCTAGCACCTTCCTTGTGGGAGAAGGAGCCGGAAGTTTGCCTTATCGGAGAGGGGCTCTGCAGAGGAAAAGCAGCAGGAGCTGTATCGTCTGTGGGAAAGCACAGATACGCAGGGCTGTTGTGCTGTGAATAGGCTGCCAAGGGAAGGTGCAGACCAGCAAAAGCTTTCAGGGCTGCCGCCTTCCTTGTGGGAGAAGGAGCCGGATGTTTGCCTTATCCGAGAGGGGCTCTGCAGAGGAAAAGCATCATGAGCTGTATCGTCTCTGGGAAAGCACAGATCCGCAGGGCTGTTGTGCTGTGAATAGGCTGCCAAGGGAAGGTGCAGACCAGCAACAGCTTTTTGGCTACCGCCTTCCTTGTGGGAGAAGGAGCCGGACGTTTGCCTTTTCGGATAGGGGCTCTGCAGAGGAAAAGCAGCATGAGCTGTATCGTCTGTGGGAAAGCACAGATCCGCACGGCTGTTGTGCTGTGAATAGGCTGCCAAGGGAAGGTGCAGACCAGCAATAGCTTTCAGGGCTACCGCCTTCCTTGTGGGGAAGGAGCTGAATTTTTGCCTTATCCGAGAGGGGCTCTGCAGAGGAAAAGCAGCATGAGCTGTATCGTCTGTGGGAAAGCAGAGATCCGCAGGGCTGTTGTGCTGTGAATAGGCTGCCAAGGGAAGGTGCAGACCAGCAATAGCTTTCAGGGCTAGCACCTTCCTTGTGGGAGAAGGAGCCGGACGTTTGCCTTTTCCGAAAGGGGCTCTGCAGAGGAAAAGCAGCAGGAGCAGTATCGTCTGTGGGAAAGCACAGATCCGCAGGGCTGTTGTGCTGTGAATAGGCTGCCAAGGGAAGGTGCAGACCAGCAATAGCTTTCAGGGCTACCGCCTTCCTTGTGGGAGAAGGAGCTGAATTTTTGCCTTATCCGAGAGGGGCTCTGCAGAGGAAAAGCAGCATGAGCTGTATCGTCTCTGGGAAAGCACAGATCCGCAGGGCTGTTGTGCTGTGAATAGGCTGCCAAGGGAAGGTGCAGACCAGCAACAGCTTTCAGGCTTAGCACCTTCCTTGTGGGAGAAGGAGCCGGACGTTTGCCTTTTCCGAAAGGGGCTGTGCAGAGGAAAAGCATCATGAGCTGTATCGTCTCTGGGAAAGCACAGATCCGCAGGGCTGTTGTGCTGTGAATAGGCTGCCAAGGGAAGGTGCAGACCAGCAACAGCTTTCAGGGCTACCGCCTTCCTTGTGGGAGAAGGAGCTGAATTTTTGCCTTATCCGAGAGGGGCTCAGCAGAGGAAAAGCAGCATGAGCTGTATCGTCTGTGGGAAAGCAGAGATCCGCAGGGCTGTTGTGCTGTGAATAGGCTGCCAAGGGAAGGTGCAGACCAGCAACAGCTTTCAGGGCTAGCACCTTCCTTGTGGGAGAAGGAGCCGGACGTTTGCCTTTTCGGAGAGGAACTCTGCAGAGGAGAAGCAGCAGGAGCTGTATCGTCTCTGGGAAAGCACAGATCCGCCGGGCTGTTGTGCTGTGAATAGGCTGCCAAGGGAATGTGCAGACCAGCAACAGCTTTTTGGCTACCGCCTTCCTTGTGGGAGAAGGAGCCGGACGTTTGCCTTTTCGGATAGGGGCTCTGCAGAGGAAAAGCAGCAGGAGATATATCGTCTGTGGGAAAGCACAGATCCGCAGGGCTGTTGTGCTGTGAATAGGCTGCCAAGGGAAGGTGCAGACCAGCAATAGCTTTCAGGGCTAGCACCTTCCTTGTGGGAGAAGGAGCCAGACGTTTGCCTTTTCCGAAAGGGGCTCTGCAGAGGAAAAGCAGCAGGAGCAGTATCGTCTCTGGGAAAGCACAGATCCGCAGGGCTGTTGTGCTGTGAATAGGCTGCCAAGGGAAGGTGCAGACCAGCAACAGCTTTCAGGCTTAGCACCTTCCTTGTGGGAGAAGGAGCCGGACGTTTGCCTTTTCCGAAAGGGGCTCTGCAGAGGAAAAGCAGCAGGAGCTGTATCGTCTGTGGGAAAGCACAGATCCGCAGGGCTGTTGTGCTGTGAATAGGCTGCCAAGGGAAGGTGCAGACCAGCAACAGCTTTCAGGGCTAGCACCTTCCTTGTGGGAGAAGGAGCCGGATTTTTGCCTTATCGGAGAGGGGCTCTGCAGAGGAAAAGCATCATGAGCTGTATCGTCTCTGGGAAAGCACAGATCCGCCAGGCTGTTGTGCTGTGAATAGGCTGCCAAGGGAATGTGCAGACCAGCAACAGCTTTTTGGCTACCGCCTTCCTTGTGGGAGAAGGAGCCGGACGTTTGCCTTTTCGGATAGGGGCTCTGCAGAGGAAAAGCAGCAGGAGCAGTATCGTCTCTGGGAAAGCACAGATCCGCAGGGCTGTTGTGCTGTGAATAGGCTGCCAAGGGAAGGTGCAGACCAACAACAGCTTTCAGGGCTAGCACCTTCCTTGTGGGAGAAGGAGCCGGATTTTTTGCCTTATTGGAGAGGGGCTCTGCAGAGGAAAAGCAGCAGAAGATGTATCGTCTCTGGGAAAGCACAGATCCGCAGGGCTGTTGTGCTGTGAATAGGCTGCCAAGGGAAGGTGCAGACCAGCAACAGCTTTCAGGCTTAGCACCTTCCTTGTGGGAGAAGGAGCCGGATTTTTTGCCTTATCGGAGAGGGGCTCTGCAGAGGAAAAGCATCATGAGCTGTATCGTCTGTGGGAAAGCACAGATCCGCAGGGCTGTTGTGCTGTGAATAGGCTGCCAAGGGAAGGTGCAGACCAGCAACAGCTTTCAGGGCTAGCACCTTCCTTGTGGGAGAAGGAGCCGGACGTTTGCCTTTTCGGAGAGGAACTCTGCAGAGGAAAAGCAGCAGGAGATGTATCGTCTCTGGGAAAGCACAGATCCGCCGGGCTGTTGTGCTGTGAATAGGCTGCCAAGGGAAGGTGCAGACCAACAACAGCTTTCAGGGCTAGCACCTTCCTTGTGGGAGAAGGAGCCCGATTTTTGCCTTATTGGAGAGGGGCTCTGCAGAGGAAAAGCATCAGGAGCTGTATCGTCTGTGGGAAAGCACAGATCCGCAGGGCTGTTGTGCTGTGAATAGGCTGCCAAGGGAAGGTGCAGAGCAGCAACAGCTTTCAGGGCTACCGCCTTCCTTGTGGGAGAAGGAGCTGAATTTTTGCCTTATCGGAGAGGGGCTCTGCAGAGGAAAAGCAGCAGGAGATGTATCGTCTGTGGGAAAGCACAGATCCGCAGGGCTGTTGTGCTGTGAATAGGCTGCCAAGGGAAGGTGCAGACCAACAACAGCTTTCAGGGCTAGCACCTTCCTTGTGGGAGAAGGAGCCGGACGTTTGCCTTATCGGAGAGGGGCTCTGCAGAGGAAAAGCATCAGGAGCTGTATCGTCTGTGGGAAAGCACAGATCCGCAGGGCTGTTGTGCTGTGAATAGGCTGCCAAGGGAAGGTGCAGACCAGCAAAAGCTTTCAGGGCTGCCGCCTTCCTTGTGGGAGAAGGAGCCGGATGTTTGCCTTATCCGAGAGGGGCTCTGCAGAGGAAAAGCATCATGAGCTGTATCGTCTCTGGGAAAGCACAGATCCGCAGGGCTGTTGTGCTGTGAATAGGCTGCCAAGGGAAGGTGCAGACCAGCAACAGCTTTCAGGGCTAGCACCTTCCTTGTGGGAGAAGGAGCCGGATGTTTGCCTTTTCCGAAAGGGGCTCTGCAGAGGAAAAGCAGCAGGAGCAGTATCGTTTCTGGGAAAGCACAGATCCGCAGGGCTGTTGTGCTGTGAATAGGCTGCCAAGGGAAGGTGCAGACCAGCAACAGCTTTCAGGCTTAGCACCTTCCTTGTGGGAGAAGGAGCCGGACGTTTGCCTTTTCCGAAAGGGGCTCTGCAGAGGAAAAGCATCATGAGCTGTATCGTCTCTGGGAAAGCACAGATCCGCAGGGCTGTTGTGCTGTGAATAGGCTGCCAAGGGAAGGTGCAGACCAGCAACAGCTTTCAGGGCTACCGCCTTCCTTGTGGGAGAAGGAGCCGGACGTTTGCCTTTTCGGATAGGGGCTCTGCAGAGGAAAAGCAGCAGGAGCTGTATCGTCTGTGGGAAAGCACAGATCCGCAGGGCTGTTGTGCTGTGAATTGGCTGCCAAGGGAAGGTGCAGACCAGCAATAGCTTTCAGGGCTAGCACCTTCCTTGTGGGAGAAGGAGCCGGACGTTTGCCTTTTCCGAAAGGGGCTCTGCAGAGGAAAAGCATCATGAGCTGTATCGTCTGTGGGAAAGCAGAGATCCGCAGGGCTGTTGTGCTGTGAATAGGCTGCCAAGGGAAGGTGCAGACCAGCAACAGCTTTCAGGGCTAGCACCTTCCTTGTGGGAGAAGGAGCCGGATTTTTTGCCTTATCGTAGAGGGGCTCTGCAGAGGAAAAGCATCATGAGCTGTATCGTCTGTGGGAAAGCACAGATCCGCAGGGCTGTTGTGCTGTGAATAGGCTGCCAAGGGAAGGTGCAGACCAGCAACAGCTTTCAGGGCTAGCACCTTCCTTGTGGGAGAAGGAGCCGGACGTTTGCCTTTTCGGAGAGGAACTCTGCAGAGGAAAAGCAGCAGGAGATGTATCGTCTCTGGGAAAGCACAGATCCGCCGGGCTGTTGTGCTGTGAATAGGCTGCCAAGGGAAGGTGCAGACCAACAACAGCTTTCAGGGCTAGCACCTTCCTTGTGGGAGAAGGAGCCCGATTTTTGCCTTATTGGAGAGGGGCTCTGCAGAGGAAAAGCATCATGAGCTGTATCGTCTCTGGGAAAGCACAGATCCGCAGGGCTGTTGTGCTGTGAATAGGCTGCCAAGGGAAGGTGCAGACCAGCAACAGCTTTCAGGCTTAGCACCTTCCTTGTGGGAGAAGGAGCCAGACGTTTGCCTTTTCCGAAAGGGGCTCTGCAGAGGAAAAGCATCATGAGCTGTATCGTCTGTGGGAAAGCACAGATCCGCAGGGCTGTTGTGCTGTGAATAGGCTGCCAAGGGAAGGTGCAGACCAGCAACAGCTTTCAGGCTTAGCACCTTCCTTGTGGGAGAAGGAGCCGGATTTTTGCCTTATCGGAGAGGGGCTCTGCAGAGGAAAAGCATCATGAGCTGTATCGTCTGTGGGAAAGAACAGATCCGCAGGGCTGTTGTGCTGTGAATAGGCTGCACGGGGAAGGTGCAGACCAGCAACAGCTTTCAGGGCTAGCACCTTCCTTGTGGGAGAAGGAGCCGGACGTTTGCCTTTTCGGAGAGGAACTCTGCAGAGGAGAAGCAGCAGGAGCTGTATCGTCTCTGGGAAAGCACAGATCCGCCGGGCTGTTGTGCTGTGAATAGGCTGCCAAGGGAATGTGCAGACCAGCAACAGCTTTTTGGCTACCGCCTTCCTTGTGGGAGAAGGAGCCGGACGTTTGCCTTTTCCGAAAGGGGCTCTGCAGAGGAAAAGCAGCAGGAGCAGTATCGTCTCTGGGAAAGCACAGATCCGCAGGGCTGTTGTGCTGTGAATAGGCTGCCAAGGGAAGGTGCAGACCAGCAACAGCTTTCAGGGCTAGCACCTTCCTTGTGGGAGAAGGAGCCCGATTTTTGCCTTATTGGAGAGGGGCTCTGCAGAGGAAAAGCATCAGGAGCTGTATCGTCTGTGGGAAAGCACAGATCCGCCGGGCTGTTGTGCTGTGAATAGGCTGCCAAGGGAATGTGCAGACCAGCAACAGCTTTTTGGCTACCGCCTTCCTTGTGGGAGAAGGAGCCGGACGTTTGCCTTTTCGGAGAGGAACTCTGCAGAGGAAAAGCAGCAGGAGATGTATCGTCTCTGGGAAAGCACAGATCCGCCGGGCTGTTGTGCTGTGAATAGGCTGCCAAGGGAAGGTGCAGACCAACAACAGCTTTCAGGGCTAGCACCTTCCTTGTGGGAGAAGGAGCCCGATTTTTGCCTTATTGGAGAGGGGCTCTGCAGAGGAAAAGCATCAGGAGCTGTATCGTCTGTGGGAAAGCACAGATCCGCAGGGCTGTTGTGCTGTGAATAGGCTGCCAAGGGAAGGTGCAGACCAACAACAGCTTTCAGGGCTAGCACCTTCCTTGTGGGAGAAGGAGCCGGATGTTTGCCTTATCCGAGAGGGGCTCTGCAGAGGAAAAGCATCATGAGCTGTATCGTCTCTGGGAAAGCACAGATCCGCAGGGCTGTTGTGCTGTGAATAGGCTGCCAAGGGAAGGTGCAGACCAGCAACAGCTTTCAGGCTTAGCACCTTCCTTGTGGGAGAAGGAGCCAGACGTTTGCCTTTTCCGAAAGGGGCTCTGCAGAGGAAAAGCATCATGAGCTGTATCGTCTGTGGGAAAGCACAGATCCGCAGGGCTGTTGTGCTGTGAATAGGCTGCCAAGGGAAGGTGCAGACCAGCAACAGCTTTCAGGGCTACCGCCTTCCTTGTGGGAGAAGGAGCTGAATTTTTGCCTTATCGGAGAGGGGCTCTGCAGAGGAATAGACTCATGAGCTGTATCGTCTCTGGGAAAGCACAGATCCGCAGGGCTGTTGTGCTGTGAATAGGCTGCCAAGGGAAGGTGCAGACCAGCAACAGCTTTCAGGCTTAGCAGCTTCCTTGTGGGAGAAGGAGCCCGATTTTTGCCTTATCGGAGAGGGGCTCTGCAGAGGAAAAGCAGCAGGAGCTGTATCGTCTGTGGGAAAGCACAGATCCGCAGGGCTGTTGTGCTGTGAATAGGCTGCCAAGGGAAGGTGCACACCAGCAACAGCTTTCAGGCTTAGCACCTTCCTTGTGGGAGAAGGAGCCGGATGTTTGCCTTTTCGGAGAGGGGCTCTGCAGAGGAAAAGCATCATGAGCTGTATCGTCTGTGGGAAAGCACAGATCCGCAGGGCTGTTGTGCTGTGAATAGGCTGCCAAGGGAAGGTGCACACCAGCAACAGCTTTCAGGCTTAGCACCTTCCTTGTGGGAGAAGGAGCCGGACGTTTGCCTTTTCCGAAAGGGGCTCTGCAGAGGAATAGACTCATGAGCTGTATCGTCTCTGGGAAAGCACAGATCCGCAGGGCTGTTGTGCTGTGAATAGGCTGCCAAGGGAAGGTGCAGACCAGCAACAGCTTTCAGACTTAGCACCTTCCTTGTGGGAGAAGGAGCCGGATTTTTGCCTTATCGGAGAGGGGCTCTGCAGAGGAAAAGCATCATGAGCTGTATCGTCTCTGGGAAAGCACAGATCCGCAGGGCTGTTGTGCTGTGAATAGGCTGCCAAGGGAAGGTGCAGACCAGCAACAGCTTTCAGGGCTAGCACCTTCCTTGTGGGAGAAGGAGCCGGATGTTTGCCTTATCGGAGAGGGGCTCTGCAGAGGAAAAGCATCATGAGCTGTATCGTCTGTGGGAAAGCACAGATCCGCAGGGCTGTTGTGCTGTGAATAGGCTGCCAAGGGAAGGTGCAGACCAGCAACAGCTTTCAGGGCTAGCACCTTCCTTGTGGGAGAAGGAGCCGGATTTTTGCCTTATCGGAGAGGGGCTCTGCAGAGGAAAAGCATCATGAGCTGTATCGTCTGTGGGAAAGCACAGATCCGCAGGGCTGTTGTGCTGTGAATAGGCTGCACGGGGAAGGTGCAGACCAGCAACAGCTTTCAGGGCTAGCACCTTCCTTGTGGGAGAAGGAGCCGGACGTTTGCCTTTTCGGAGAGGAACTCTGCAGAGGAGAAGCAGCAGGAGCTGTATCGTCTCTGGGAAAGCACAGATCCGCCGGGCTGTTGTGCTGTGAATAGGCTGCCAAGGGAATGTGCAGACCAGCAACAGCTTTTTGGCTACCGCCTTCCTTGTGGGAGAAGGAGCCGGACGTTTGCCTTTTCGGATAGGGGCTCTGCAGAGGAAAAGCAGCAGGAGATATATCGTCTGTGGGAAAGCACAGATCCGCAGGGCTGTTGTGCTGTGAATAGGCTGCCAAGGGAAGGTGCAGACCAGCAATAGCTTTCAGGGCTAGCACCTTCCTTGTGGGAGAAGGAGCCAGACGTTTGCCTTTTCCGAAAGGGGCTCTGCAGAGGAAAAGCAGCAGGAGCAGTATCGTCTCTGGGAAAGCACAGATCCGCAGGGCTGTTGTGCTGTGAATAGGCTGCCAAGGGAAGGTGCAGACCAGCAACAGCTTTCAGGCTTAGCACCTTCCTTGTGGGAGAAGGAGCCGGACGTTTGCCTTTTCCGAAAGGGGCTCTGCAGAGGAAAAGCAGCAGGAGCTGTATCGTCTGTGGGAAAGCACAGATCCGCAGGGCTGTTGTGCTGAGAATAGGCTGCCAAGGGAAGGTGCAGACCAGCAACAGCTTTCAGGGCTAGCACCTTCCTTGCGGGAGAAGGAGCCGGACGTTTGCCTTTTCGGAGAGGAACTCTGCAGAGGAGAAGCAGCAGGAGCTGTATCGTCTCTGGGAAAGCACAGATCCGCCGGGCTGTTGTGCTGTGAATAGGCTGCCAAGGGAATGTGCAGACCAGCAACAGCTTTTTGGCTACCGCCTTCCTTGTGGGAGAAGGAGCCGGACGTTTGCCTTTTCGGATAGGGGCTCTGCAGAGGAAAAGCAGCAGGAGCTGTATCGTCTGTGGGAAAGCACAGATCCGCAGGGCTGTTGTGCTGTGAATAGGCTGCCAAGGGAAGGTGCAGACCAGCAATAGCTTTCAGGGCTAGCACCTTCCTTGTGGGAGAAGGAGCTGAATTTTTGCCTTATCCGAGAGGGGCTCTGCAGAGGAAAAGCAGCATGAGCTGTATCGTCTGTGGGAAAGCACAGATCCGCAGGGCTGTTGTGCTGTGAATAGGCTGCCAAGGGAAGGTGCAGACCAGCAACAGCTTTCAGGCTTAGCACCTTCCTTGTGGGAGAAGGAGCCGGACGTTTGCCTTTTCCGAAAGGGGCTCTGCAGAGGAATAGACTCATGAGCTGTATCGTCTCTGGGAAAGCACAGATCCGCAGGGCTGTTGTGCTGTGAATAGGCTGCCAAGGGAAGGTGCAGACCAGCAACAGCTTTCAGGCTTAGCACCTTCCTTGTGGGAGAAGGAGCCGGACGTTTGCCTTTTCCGAAAGGGGCTCTGCAGAGGAAAAGCATCATGAGCTGTATCGTCTCTGGGAAAGCACAGATCCGCAGGGCTGTTGTGCTGTGAATAGGCTGCCAAGGGAAGGTGCAGACCAGCAACAGCTTTCAGGGCTACCGCCTTCCTTGTGGGAGAAGGAGCTGAATTTTTGCCTTATCCGAGAGGGGCTCAGCAGAGGAAAAGCAGCATGAGCTGTATCGTCTGTGGGAAAGCAGAGATCCGCAGGGCTGTTGTGCTGTGAATAGGCTGCCAAGGGAAGGTGCAGACCAGCAACAGCTTTCAGGGCTAGCACCTTCCTTGTGGGAGAAGGAGCCGGACGTTTGCCTTTTCCGAAAGGGGCTCTGCAGAGGAAAAGCAGCAGGAGCAGTATCGTCTCTGGGAAAGCACAGATCCGCAGGGCTGTTGTGCTGTGAATAGGCTGCCAAGGGAAGGTGCAGACCAACAACAGCTTTCAGGGCTAGCACCTTCCTTGTGGGAGAAGGAGCCGGATTTTTTGCCTTATCGGAGAGGGTCTCTGCAGAGGAAAAGCAGCAGAAGATGTATCGCCTGTGGGAAAGCACAGATCCGCAGGGCTGTTGTGCTGTGAACAGGCTGCCAAGGGAAGGTGCAGACCAGCAACAGCTTTCAGGGCTAGCACCTTCCTTGTGGGAGAAGGAGCCGGATTTTTTGCCTTATCGGAGAGGGGCTCTGCAGAGGAAAAGCAGCAGAAGATGTATCGTCTCTGGGAAAGCACAGATCCGCAGGGCTGTTGTGCTGTGAATAGGCTGCCAAGGGAAGGTGCAGACCAGCAACAGCTTTTTGGCTACCGCCTTCCTTGTGGGAGAAGGAGCCGGACGTTTGCCTTTTCGGATAGGGGCTCTGCAGAGGAAAAGCAGCAGGAGCTGTATCGTCTGTGGGAAAGCACAGATCCGCAGGGCTGTTGTGCTGTGAATAGGCTGCCAAGGGAAGGTGCAGACCAGCAATAGCTTTCAGGGCTAGCACCTTCCTTGTGGGAGAAGGAGCCGGACGTTTGTCTTTTCCGAAAGGGGCTCTGCAGAGGAAAAGCAGCAGGAGCAGTATCGTCTCTGGGAAAGCACAGATCCGCAGGGCTGTTGTGCTGTGAATAGGCTGCCAAGGGAAGGTGCAGACCAGCAATAGCTTTCAGGGGTACCGCCTTCCTTGTGGGAGAAGGAGCTGAATTTTTGCCTTACCCGAGAGGGGCTGTGCAGAGGAAAAGCAGCATGAGCTCTATCGTCTGTGGGAAAGCACAGATCCGCAGGGCTGTTGTGCTGTGAATAGGCTGCCAAGGGAAGGTGCAGACCAGCAACAGCTTTCAGGCTTAGCACCTTCCTTGTGGGAGAAGGAGCCGGACGTTTGCCTTTTCCGAAAGGGGCTCTGCAGAGGAATAGACTCATGAGCTGTATCGTCCCTGGGAAAGCACAGATCCGCAGGGCTGTTGTGCTGTGAATAGGCTGCCAAGGGAAGGTGCAGACCAGCAACAGCTTTCAGGGCTACCGCCTTCCTTGTGGGAGAAGGAGCTGAATTTTTGCCTTATCGGAGAGGGGCTCTGCAGAGGAAAAGCAGTAGGAGATGTATCGTCTGTGGGAAAGCACAGATCCGCAGGGCTGTTGTGCTGTGAATAGGCTGCCAAGGGAAGGTGCAGACCAGCAACAGCTTTCAGGCTTAGCACCTTCCTTGTGGGAGAAGGAGCCGGACGTTTGCCTTTTCCGAAAGGGGCTCTGCAGATGAAAAGCAGCAGGAGCTGTATCGTCTGTGGGAAAGCACAGATCCGCAGGGCTGTTGTGCTGAGAATAGGCTGCCAAGGGAAGGTGCAGACCAGCAACAGCTTTCAGGCTTAGCACTTTCCTTGTGGGAGAAGGAGCCGGATGTTTGCCTTTTCCGAAAGGGGCTCTGCAGAGGAATAGACTCATGAGCTGTATCGTCTCTGGGAAAGCAGAGATCCGCAGGGCTGTTGTGCTGTGAATAGGCTGCCAAGGGAAGGTGCAGACCAGCAATAGCTTTCAGGGCTAGCACCTTCCTTGTGGGAGAAGGAGCCGGATGTTTGCCTTATCGGAGAGGGGCTCTGCAGAGGAAAAGCATCATGAGCTGTATCGTCTGTGGGAAAGCACAGATCCGCAGGGCTGTTGTGCTGTGAATAGGCTGCACGGGGAAGGTGCAGACCAGCAACAGCTTTCAGGGCTAGCACCTTCCTTGTGGGAGAAGGAGCCGGACGTTTGCCTTTTCGGAGAGGAACTCTGCAGAGGAGAAGCAGCAGGAGATGTATCGTCTCTGGGAAAGCAGAGATCCGCCGGGCTGTTGTGCTGTGAATAGGCTGCCAAGGGAAGGTGCAGACCAGCAACAGCTTTTTGGCTACCGCCTTCCTTGTGGGAGAAGGAGCCGGACGTTTGCCTTTTCGGATAGGGGCTCTGCAGAGGAAAAGCAGCAGGAGCTGTATCGTCTGTGGGAAAGCACAGATACGCAGGGCTGTTGTGCTGTGAATAGGCTGCCAAGGGAAGGTGCAGACCAGCAATAGCTTTCAGGGCTAGCACCTTCCTTGTGGGAGAAGGAGCCGGACGTTTGCCTTTTCCGAAAGGGGCTCTGCAGAGGAAAAGCAGCAGGAGCAGTATCGTCTCTGGGAAAGCACAGATCCGCAGGGCTGTTGTGCTGTGAATAGGCTGCCAAGGGAAGGTGCAGACCAGCAATAGCTTTCAGGGCTACCGCCTTCCTTGTGGGAGAAGGAGCTGAATTTTTGCCTTATCCGAGAGGGGCTCAGCAGAGGAAAAGCAGCATGAGCTGTATCGTCTGTGGGAAAGCAGAGATCCGCAGGGCTGTTGTGCTGTGAATAGGCTGCCAAGGGAAGGTGCAGACCAGCAACAGCTTTCAGGGCTAGCACCTTCCTTGTGGGAGAAGGAGCCGGACGTTTGCCTTTTCGGAGAGGAACTCTGCAGAGGAGAAGCAGCAGGAGCTGTATCGTCTCTGGGAAAGCACAGATCCGCCGGGCTGTTGTGCTGTGAATAGGCTGCCAAGGGAATGTGCAGACCAGCAACAGCTTTTTGGCTACCGCCTTCCTTGTGGGAGAAGGAGCCGGACGTTTGCCTTTTCGGATAGGGGCTCTGCAGAGGAAAAGCAGCAGGAGATATATCGTCTGTGGGAAAGCACAGATCCGCAGGGCTGTTGTGCTGTGAATAGGCTGCCAAGGGAAGGTGCAGACCAGCAATAGCTTTCAGGGCTAGCACCTTCCTTGTGGGAGAAGGAGCCGGACGTTTGCCTTTTCCGAAAGGGGCTCTGCAGAGGAAAAGCAGCAGGAGCAGTATCGTCTCTGGGAAAGCACAGATCCGCAGGGCTGTTGTGCTGTGAATAGGCTGCCAAGGGAAGGTGCAGACCAGCAACAGCTTTCAGGCTTAGCACCTTCCTTGTGGGAGAAGGAGCCGGACGTTTGCCTTTTCCGAAAGGGGCTCTGCAGAGGAAAAGCAGCAGGAGCTGTATCGTCTGTGGGAAAGCACAGATCCGCAGGGCTGTTGTGCTGTGAATAGGCTGCCAAGGGAAGGTGCAGACCAGCAACAGCTTTCAGGGCTAGCACCTTCCTTGTGGGAGAAGGAGCCGGATTTTTGCCTTATCGGAGAGGGGCTCTGCAGAGGAAAAGCATCATGAGCTGTATCGTCTCTGGGAAAGCACAGATCCGCCAGGCTGTTGTGCTGTGAATAGGCTGCCAAGGGAATGTGCAGACCAGCAACAGCTTTTTGGCTACCGCCTTCCTTGTGGGAGAAGGAGCCGGACGTTTGCCTTTTCGGATAGGGGCTCTGCAGAGGAAAAGCAGCAGGAGCAGTATCGTCTCTGGGAAAGCACAGATCCGCAGGGCTGTTGTGCTGTGAATAGGCTGCCAAGGGAAGGTGCAGACCAACAACAGCTTTCAGGGCTAGCACCTTCCTTGTGGGAGAAGGAGCCGGATTTTTTGCCTTATTGGAGAGGGGCTCTGCAGAGGAAAAGCAGCAGAAGATGTATCGTCTCTGGGAAAGCACAGATCCGCAGGGCTGTTGTGCTGTGAATAGGCTGCCAAGGGAAGGTGCAGACCAGCAACAGCTTTCAGGCTTAGCACCTTCCTTGTGGGAGAAGGAGCCGGATTTTTTGCCTTATCGGAGAGGGGCTCTGCAGAGGAAAAGCATCATGAGCTGTATCGTCTGTGGGAAAGCACAGATCCGCAGGGCTGTTGTGCTGTGAATAGGCTGCCAAGGGAAGGTGCAGACCAGCAACAGCTTTCAGGGCTAGCACCTTCCTTGTGGGAGAAGGAGCCGGACGTTTGCCTTTTCGGAGAGGAACTCTGCAGAGGAAAAGCAGCAGGAGATGTATCGTCTCTGGGAAAGCACAGATCCGCCGGGCTGTTGTGCTGTGAATAGGCTGCCAAGGGAAGGTGCAGACCAACAACAGCTTTCAGGGCTAGCACCTTCCTTGTGGGAGAAGGAGCCCGATTTTTGCCTTATTGGAGAGGGGCTCTGCAGAGGAAAAGCATCAGGAGCTGTATCGTCTGTGGGAAAGCACAGATCCGCAGGGCTGTTGTGCTGTGAATAGGCTGCCAAGGGAAGGTGCAGAGCAGCAACAGCTTTCAGGGCTACCGCCTTCCTTGTGGGAGAAGGAGCTGAATTTTTGCCTTATCGGAGAGGGGCTCTGCAGAGGAAAAGCAGCAGGAGATGTATCGTCTGTGGGAAAGCACAGATCCGCAGGGCTGTTGTGCTGTGAATAGGCTGCCAAGGGAAGGTGCAGACCAACAACAGCTTTCAGGGCTAGCACCTTCCTTGTGGGAGAAGGAGCCGGACGTTTGCCTTATCGGAGAGGGGCTCTGCAGAGGAAAAGCATCAGGAGCTGTATCGTCTGTGGGAAAGCACAGATCCGCAGGGCTGTTGTGCTGTGAATAGGCTGCCAAGGGAAGGTGCAGACCAGCAAAAGCTTTCAGGGCTGCCGCCTTCCTTGTGGGAGAAGGAGCCGGATGTTTGCCTTATCCGAGAGGGGCTCTGCAGAGGAAAAGCATCATGAGCTGTATCGTCTCTGGGAAAGCACAGATCCGCAGGGCTGTTGTGCTGTGAATAGGCTGCCAAGGGAAGGTGCAGACCAGCAACAGCTTTCAGGGCTAGCACCTTCCTTGTGGGAGAAGGAGCCGGATGTTTGCCTTTTCCGAAAGGGGCTCTGCAGAGGAAAAGCAGCAGGAGCAGTATCGTTTCTGGGAAAGCACAGATCCGCAGGGCTGTTGTGCTGTGAATAGGCTGCCAAGGGAAGGTGCAGACCAGCAACAGCTTTCAGGCTTAGCACCTTCCTTGTGGGAGAAGGAGCCGGACGTTTGCCTTTTCCGAAAGGGGCTCTGCAGAGGAAAAGCATCATGAGCTGTATCGTCTCTGGGAAAGCACAGATCCGCAGGGCTGTTGTGCTGTGAATAGGCTGCCAAGGGAAGGTGCAGACCAGCAACAGCTTTCAGGGCTACCGCCTTCCTTGTGGGAGAAGGAGCCGGACGTTTGCCTTTTCGGATAGGGGCTCTGCAGAGGAAAAGCAGCAGGAGCTGTATCGTCTGTGGGAAAGCACAGATCCGCAGGGCTGTTGTGCTGTGAATTGGCTGCCAAGGGAAGGTGCAGACCAGCAATAGCTTTCAGGGCTAGCACCTTCCTTGTGGGAGAAGGAGCCGGACGTTTGCCTTTTCCGAAAGGGGCTCTGCAGAGGAAAAGCATCATGAGCTGTATCGTCTGTGGGAAAGCAGAGATCCGCAGGGCTGTTGTGCTGTGAATAGGCTGCCAAGGGAAGGTGCAGACCAGCAACAGCTTTCAGGGCTAGCACCTTCCTTGTGGGAGAAGGAGCCGGATTTTTTGCCTTATCGTAGAGGGGCTCTGCAGAGGAAAAGCATCATGAGCTGTATCGTCTGTGGGAAAGCACAGATCCGCAGGGCTGTTGTGCTGTGAATAGGCTGCCAAGGGAAGGTGCAGACCAGCAACAGCTTTCAGGGCTAGCACCTTCCTTGTGGGAGAAGGAGCCGGACGTTTGCCTTTTCGGAGAGGAACTCTGCAGAGGAAAAGCAGCAGGAGATGTATCGTCTCTGGGAAAGCACAGATCCGCCGGGCTGTTGTGCTGTGAATAGGCTGCCAAGGGAAGGTGCAGACCAACAACAGCTTTCAGGGCTAGCACCTTCCTTGTGGGAGAAGGAGCCCGATTTTTGCCTTATTGGAGAGGGGCTCTGCAGAGGAAAAGCATCAGGAGCTGTATCGTCTGTGGGAAAGCACAGATCCGCAGGGCTGTTGTGCTGTGAATAGGCTGCCAAGGGAAGGTGCAGACCAACAACAGCTTTCAGGGCTAGCACCTTCCTTGTGGGAGAAGGAGCCGGATGTTTGCCTTATCCGAGAGGGGCTCTGCAGAGGAAAAGCATCATGAGCTGTATCGTCTCTGGGAAAGCACAGATCCGCAGGGCTGTTGTGCTGTGAATAGGCTGCCAAGGGAAGGTGCAGACCAGCAACAGCTTTCAGGCTTAGCACCTTCCTTGTGGGAGAAGGAGCCAGACGTTTGCCTTTTCCGAAAGGGGCTCTGCAGAGGAAAAGCATCATGAGCTGTATCGTCTGTGGGAAAGCACAGATCCGCAGGGCTGTTGTGCTGTGAATAGGCTGCCAAGGGAAGGTGCAGACCAGCAACAGCTTTCAGGCTTAGCACCTTCCTTGTGGGAGAAGGAGCCGGATTTTTGCCTTATCGGAGAGGGGCTCTGCAGAGGAAAAGCATCATGAGCTGTATCGTCTGTGGGAAAGAACAGATCCGCAGGGCTGTTGTGCTGTGAATAGGCTGCACGGGGAAGGTGCAGACCAGCAACAGCTTTCAGGGCTAGCACCTTCCTTGTGGGAGAAGGAGCCGGACGTTTGCCTTTTCGGAGAGGAACTCTGCAGAGGAGAAGCAGCAGGAGCTGTATCGTCTCTGGGAAAGCACAGATCCGCCGGGCTGTTGTGCTGTGAATAGGCTGCCAAGGGAATGTGCAGACCAGCAACAGCTTTTTGGCTACCGCCTTCCTTGTGGGAGAAGGAGCCGGACGTTTGCCTTTTCCGAAAGGGGCTCTGCAGAGGAAAAGCAGCAGGAGCAGTATCGTCTCTGGGAAAGCACAGATCCGCAGGGCTGTTGTGCTGTGAATAGGCTGCCAAGGGAAGGTGCAGACCAGCAACAGCTTTCAGGGCTAGCACCTTCCTTGTGGGAGAAGGAGCCCGATTTTTGCCTTATTGGAGAGGGGCTCTGCAGAGGAAAAGCATCAGGAGCTGTATCGTCTGTGGGAAAGCACAGATCCGCCGGGCTGTTGTGCTGTGAATAGGCTGCCAAGGGAATGTGCAGACCAGCAACAGCTTTTTGGCTACCGCCTTCCTTGTGGGAGAAGGAGCCGGACGTTTGCCTTTTCGGAGAGGAACTCTGCAGAGGAAAAGCAGCAGGAGATGTATCGTCTCTGGGAAAGCACAGATCCGCCGGGCTGTTGTGCTGTGAATAGGCTGCCAAGGGAAGGTGCAGACCAACAACAGCTTTCAGGGCTAGCACCTTCCTTGTGGGAGAAGGAGCCCGATTTTTGCCTTATTGGAGAGGGGCTCTGCAGAGGAAAAGCATCAGGAGCTGTATCGTCTGTGGGAAAGCACAGATCCGCAGGGCTGTTGTGCTGTGAATAGGCTGCCAAGGGAAGGTGCAGACCAACAACAGCTTTCAGGGCTAGCACCTTCCTTGTGGGAGAAGGAGCCGGATGTTTGCCTTATCGGAGAGGGGCTCTGCAGAGGAAAAGCATCATGAGCTGTATCGTCTGTGGGAAAGCACAGATCCGCAGGGCTGTTGTGCTGTGAATAGGCTGCACGGGGAAGGTGCAGACCAGCAACAGCTTTCAGGGCTAGCACCTTCCTTGTGGGAGAAGGAGCCGGACGTTTGCCTTTTCGGAGAGGAACTCTGCAGAGGAGAAGCAGCAGGAGCTGTATCGTCTCTGGGAAAGCACAGATCCGCCGGGCTGTTGTGCTGTGAATAGGCTGCCAAGGGAATGTGCAGACCAGCAACAGCTTTTTGGCTACCGCCTTCCTTGTGGGAGAAGGAGCCGGACGTTTGCCTTTTCGGATAGGGGCTCTGCAGAGGAAAAGCAGCAGGAGATATATCGTCTGTGGGAAAGCACAGATCCGCAGGGCTGTTGTGCTGTGAATAGGCTGCCAAGGGAAGGTGCAGACCAGCAATAGCTTTCAGGGCTAGCACCTTCCTTGTGGGAGAAGGAGCCAGACGTTTGCCTTTTCCGAAAGGGGCTCTGCAGAGGAAAAGCAGCAGGAGCAGTATCGTCTCTGGGAAAGCACAGATCCGCAGGGCTGTTGTGCTGTGAATAGGCTGCCAAGGGAAGGTGCAGACCAGCAACAGCTTTCAGGCTTAGCACCTTCCTTGTGGGAGAAGGAGCCGGACGTTTGCCTTTTCCGAAAGGGGCTCTGCAGAGGAAAAGCAGCAGGAGCTGTATCGTCTGTGGGAAAGCACAGATCCGCAGGGCTGTTGTGCTGAGAATAGGCTGCCAAGGGAAGGTGCAGACCAGCAACAGCTTTCAGGGCTAGCACCTTCCTTGCGGGAGAAGGAGCCGGACGTTTGCCTTTTCGGAGAGGAACTCTGCAGAGGAGAAGCAGCAGGAGCTGTATCGTCTCTGGGAAAGCACAGATCCGCCGGGCTGTTGTGCTGTGAATAGGCTGCCAAGGGAATGTGCAGACCAGCAACAGCTTTTTGGCTACCGCCTTCCTTGTGGGAGAAGGAGCCGGACGTTTGCCTTTTCGGATAGGGGCTCTGCAGAGGAAAAGCAGCAGGAGCTGTATCGTCTGTGGGAAAGCACAGATCCGCAGGGCTGTTGTGCTGTGAATAGGCTGCCAAGGGAAGGTGCAGACCAGCAATAGCTTTCAGGGCTAGCACCTTCCTTGTGGGAGAAGGAGCTGAATTTTTGCCTTATCCGAGAGGGGCTCTGCAGAGGAAAAGCAGCATGAGCTGTATCGTCTGTGGGAAAGCACAGATCCGCAGGGCTGTTGTGCTGTGAATAGGCTGCCAAGGGAAGGTGCAGACCAGCAACAGCTTTCAGGCTTAGCACCTTCCTTGTGGGAGAAGGAGCCGGACGTTTGCCTTTTCCGAAAGGGGCTCTGCAGAGGAATAGACTCATGAGCTGTATCGTCTCTGGGAAAGCACAGATCCGCAGGGCTGTTGTGCTGTGAATAGGCTGCCAAGGGAAGGTGCAGACCAGCAACAGCTTTCAGGCTTAGCACCTTCCTTGTGGGAGAAGGAGCCGGACGTTTGCCTTTTCCGAAAGGGGCTCTGCAGAGGAAAAGCATCATGAGCTGTATCGTCTCTGGGAAAGCACAGATCCGCAGGGCTGTTGTGCTGTGAATAGGCTGCCAAGGGAAGGTGCAGACCAGCAACAGCTTTCAGGGCTACCGCCTTCCTTGTGGGAGAAGGAGCTGAATTTTTGCCTTATCCGAGAGGGGCTCAGCAGAGGAAAAGCAGCATGAGCTGTATCGTCTGTGGGAAAGCAGAGATCCGCAGGGCTGTTGTGCTGTGAATAGGCTGCCAAGGGAAGGTGCAGACCAGCAACAGCTTTCAGGGCTAGCACCTTCCTTGTGGGAGAAGGAGCCGGACGTTTGCCTTTTCCGAAAGGGGCTCTGCAGAGGAAAAGCAGCAGGAGCAGTATCGTCTCTGGGAAAGCACAGATCCGCAGGGCTGTTGTGCTGTGAATAGGCTGCCAAGGGAAGGTGCAGACCAGCAACAGCTTTTTGGCTACCGCCTTCCTTGTGGGAGAAGGAGCCGGACGTTTGCCTTTTCGGATAGGGGCTCTGCAGAGGAAAAGCAGCAGGAGCTGTATCGTCTGTGGGAAAGCACAGATCCGCAGGGCTGTTGTGCTGTGAATAGGCTGCCAAGGGAAGGTGCAGACCAGCAATAGCTTTCAGGGCTAGCACCTTCCTTGTGGGAGAAGGAGCCGGACGTTTGTCTTTTCCGAAAGGGGCTCTGCAGAGGAAAAGCAGCAGGAGCAGTATCGTCTCTGGGAAAGCACAGATCCGCAGGGCTGTTGTGCTGTGAATAGGCTGCCAAGGGAAGGTGCAGACCAGCAATAGCTTTCAGGGGTACCGCCTTCCTTGTGGGAGAAGGAGCTGAATTTTTGCCTTACCCGAGAGGGGCTGTGCAGAGGAAAAGCAGCATGAGCTCTATCGTCTGTGGGAAAGCACAGATCCGCAGGGCTGTTGTGCTGTGAATAGGCTGCCAAGGGAAGGTGCAGACCAGCAACAGCTTTCAGGCTTAGCACCTTCCTTGTGGGAGAAGGAGCCGGACGTTTGCCTTTTCCGAAAGGGGCTCTGCAGAGGAATAGACTCATGAGCTGTATCGTCCCTGGGAAAGCACAGATCCGCAGGGCTGTTGTGCTGTGAATAGGCTGCCAAGGGAAGGTGCAGACCAGCAACAGCTTTCAGGGCTACCGCCTTCCTTGTGGGAGAAGGAGCTGAATTTTTGCCTTATCGGAGAGGGGCTCTGCAGAGGAAAAGCAGTAGGAGATGTATCGTCTGTGGGAAAGCACAGATCCGCAGGGCTGTTGTGCTGTGAATAGGCTGCCAAGGGAAGGTGCAGACCAGCAACAGCTTTCAGGCTTAGCACCTTCCTTGTGGGAGAAGGAGCCGGACGTTTGCCTTTTCCGAAAGGGGCTCTGCAGATGAAAAGCAGCAGGAGCTGTATCGTCTGTGGGAAAGCACAGATCCGCAGGGCTGTTGTGCTGAGAATAGGCTGCCAAGGGAAGGTGCAGACCAGCAACAGCTTTCAGGCTTAGCACTTTCCTTGTGGGAGAAGGAGCCGGATGTTTGCCTTTTCCGAAAGGGGCTCTGCAGAGGAATAGACTCATGAGCTGTATCGTCTCTGGGAAAGCAGAGATCCGCAGGGCTGTTGTGCTGTGAATAGGCTGCCAAGGGAAGGTGCAGACCAGCAATAGCTTTCAGGGCTAGCACCTTCCTTGTGGGAGAAGGAGCCGGATGTTTGCCTTATCGGAGAGGGGCTCTGCAGAGGAAAAGCATCATGAGCTGTATCGTCTGTGGGAAAGCACAGATCCGCAGGGCTGTTGTGCTGTGAATAGGCTGCACGGGGAAGGTGCAGACCAGCAACAGCTTTCAGGGCTAGCACCTTCCTTGTGGGAGAAGGAGCCGGACGTTTGCCTTTTCGGAGAGGAACTCTGCAGAGGAGAAGCAGCAGGAGATGTATCGTCTCTGGGAAAGCACAGATCCGCCGGGCTGTTGTGCTGTGAATAGGCTGCCAAGGGAAGGTGCAGACCAGCAACAGCTTTTTGGCTACCGCCTTCCTTGTGGGAGAAGGAGCCGGACGTTTGCCTTTTCGGATAGGGGCTCTGCAGAGGAAAAGCAGCAGGAGCTGTATCGTCTGTGGGAAAGCACAGATACGCAGGGCTGTTGTGCTGTGAATAGGCTGCCAAGGGAAGGTGCAGACCAGCAATAGCTTTCAGGGCTAGCACCTTCCTTGTGGGAGAAGGAGCCGGACGTTTGCCTTTTCCGAAAGGGGCTCTGCAGAGGAAAAGCAGCAGGAGCAGTATCGTCTCTGGGAAAGCACAGATCCGCAGGGCTGTTGTGCTGTGAATAGGCTGCCAAGGGAAGGTGCAGACCAGCAATAGCTTTCAGGGCTACCGCCTTCCTTGTGGGAGAAGGAGCTGAATTTTTGCCTTACCCGAGAGGGGCTGTGCAGAGGAAAAGCAGCATGAGCTGTATCGTCTGTGGGAAAGCACAGATCCGCAGGGCTGTTGTGCTGTGAATAGGCTGCCAAGGGAAGGTGCAGACCAGCAACAGCTTTCAGACTTAGCACCTTCCTTGTGGGAGAAGGAGCCGGACGTTTGCCTTTTCCGAAAGGGGCTCTGCAGAGGAAAAGCATCATGAGCTGTATCGTCTCTGGCAAAGCACAGATCCGCAGGGCTGTTGTGCTGTGAATAGGCTGCCAAGGGAAGGTGCAGACCAACAACAGCTTTCAGGGCTAGCACCTTCCTTGTGGGAGAAGGAGCCGGACGTTTGCCTTTTCCGAAAGGGGCTCTGCAGAGGAAAAGCAGCAGGAGCAGTATCGTCTCTGGGAAAGCACAGATCCGCAGGGCTGTTGTGCTGTGAATAGGCTGCCAAGGGAAGGTGCAGACCAGCAACAGCTTTCAGGGCTAGCACCTTCCTTGTGGGAGAAGGAGCCGGATTTTTGCCTTATCGGAGAGGGGCTCTGCAGAGGAAAAGCATCATGAGCTGTATCGTCTCTGGGAAAGCACAGATCCGCAGGGCTGTTGTGCTGTGAATAGGCTGCACGGGGAAGGTGCAGACCAGCAACAGCTTTCAGGGCTAGCACCTTCCTTGTGGGAGAAGGAGCCGGACGTTTGCCTTTTCGGAGAGGAACTCTGCAGAGGAGAAGCAGCAGGAGCTGTATCGTCTCTGGGAAAGCACAGATCCGCCGGGCTGTTGTGCTGTGAATAGGCTGCCAAGGGAATGTGCAGACCAGCAACAGCTTTTTGGCTACCGCCTTCCTTGTGGGAGAAGGAGCTGAATTTTTGCCTTATCCGAGAGGGGCTCTGCAGAGGAAAAGCTGCATGAGCTGTATCGTCTGTGGGAAAGCACAGATCCGCAGGGCTGTTGTGCTGTGAATAGGCTGCCAAGGGAAGGTGCAGACCAGCAACAGCTTTCAGGGCTAGCACCTTCCTTGTGGGAGAAGGAGCCAGACGTTTGCCTTTTCCGAAAGGGGCTCTGCAGAGGAAAAGCAGCAGGAGCAGTATCGTCTGTGGGAAAGCACAGATCCGCAGGGCTGTTGTGCTGTGAATAGGCTGCCAAGGGAAGGTGCAGACCAGCAATAGCTTTCAGGGCTACCGCCTTCCTTGTGGGAGAAGGAGCTGAATTTTTGCCTTACCCGAGAGGGGCTGTGCAGAGGAAAAGCAGCATGAGCTGTATCGTCTGTGGGAAAGCACAGATCCGCAGGGCTGTTGTGCTGTGAATAGGCTGCCAAGGGAAGGTGCAGACCAGCAACAGCTTTCAGGGCTAGCACCTTCCTTGTGGGAGAAGGAGCCGGACGTTTGCCTTTTCCGAAAGGGGCTCTGCAGAGGAAAAGCAGCAGGAGCAGTATCGTCTCTGGGAAAGCACAGATCCGCAGGGCTGTTGTGCTGTGAATAGGCTGCCAAGGGAAGGTGCAGACCAACAACAGCTTTCAGGGCTAGCACCTTCCTTGTGGGAGAAGGAGCCGGATTTTTTGCCTTATCGGAGAGGGTCTCTGCAGAGGAAAAGCAGCAGAAGATGTATCGCCTGTGGGAAAGCACAGATCCGCAGGGCTGTTGTGCTGTGAACAGGCTGCCAAGGGAAGGTGCAGACCAGCAACAGCTTTCAGGGCTAGCACCTTCCTTGTGGGAGAAGGAGCCGGATTTTTTGCCTTATCGGAGAGGAACTCTGCAGAGGAGAAGCAGCAGGAGATGTATCGTCTCTGGGAAAGCACAGATCCGCCGGGCTGTTGTGCTGTGAATAGGCTGCCAAGGGAAGGTGCAGACCAGCAACAGCTTTCAGGCTTAGCGCCTTCCTTGTGGGAGAAGGAGCCGGACGTTTGCCTTTTCGGATAGGGGCTCTGCAGAGGAAAAGCAGCAGGAGCTGTATCGTCTGTGGGAAAGCACAGATACGCAGGGCTGTTGTGCTGTGAATAGGCTGCCAAGGGAAGGTGCAGACCAGCAATACCTTTCAGGGCTAGCACCTTCCTTGTGGGAGAAGGAGCCGGACGTTTGCCTTTTCCGAAAGGGGCTCTGCAGAGGAAAAGCAGCAGGAGCAGTATCGTCTCTCGGAAAGCACAGATCCGCAGGGCTGTTGTGCTGTGAATAGGCTGCCAAGGGAAGGTGCAGACCAGCAATAGCTTTCAGGGCTACCGCCTTCCTTGTGGGAGAAGGAGCTGAATTTTTGCCTTACCCGAGAGGGGCTGTGCAGAGGAAAAGCAGCATGAGCTGTATCGTCTGTGGGAAAGCACAGATCCGCAGGGCTGTTGTGCTGTGAATAGGCTGCCAAGGGAAGGTGCAGACCAGCAACAGCTTTCAGACTTAGCACCTTCCTTGTGGGAGAAGGAGCCGGACGTTTGCCTTTTCCGAAAGGGGCTCTGCAGAGGAAAAGCATCATGAGCTGTATCGTCTCTGGGAAAGCACAGATCCGCAGGGCTGTTGTGCTGTGAATAGGCTGCACGGGGAAGGTGCAGACCAGCAACAGCTTTCAGGGCTAGCACCTTCCTTGTGGGAGAAGGAGCCGGACGTTTGCCTTTTCGGAGAGGAACTCTGCAGAGGAGAAGCAGCAGGAGCTGTATCGTCTCTGGGAAAGCACAGATCCGCCGGGCTGTTGTGCTGTGAATAGGCTGCCAAGGGAATGTGCAGACCAGCAACAGCTTTTTGGCTACCGCCTTCCTTGTGGGAGAAGGAGCTGAATTTTTGCCTTATCCGAGAGGGGCTCTGCAGAGGAAAAGCAGCATGAGCTGTATCGTCTGTGGGAAAGCAGAGATCCACAGGGCTGTTGTGCTGTGAATAGGCTGCCAAGGGAAGGTGCAGACCAGCAACAGCTTTCAGGGCTAGCACCTTCCTTGTGGGAGAAGGAGCCGGATGTTTGCTTTATCGGAGAGGGGCTCTGCAGAGGAAAAGCAGCAGGAGCTGTATCGCCTGTGGGAAAGCACAGATCCGCAGGGCTGTTGTGCTGTGAATAGGCTGCCAAGGGAAGGTGCAGACCAACAACAGCTTTCAGGCTTAGCACCTTCCTTGTGGGAGAAGGAGCCCGATTTTTGCCTTATCGGAGAGGGGCTCTGCAGAGGAAAAGCATCATGAGCTGCAGCGTCTGTGGGAAAGCACAGATCCGCAGGGCTGTTGTGCTGTGAATAGGCTGCACGGGGAAGGTGCAGACCAGCAACAGCTTTCAGGGCTAGCACCTTCCTTGTGGGAGAAGGAGCCGGATGTTTGCTTTATCGGAGAGGGGCTCTGCAGAGGAAAAGCAGCAGGAGCTGTATCGTCTCTGGGAAAGCACAGATCCGCAGGGCTGTTGTGCTGTGAATAGGCTGCCAAGGGAAGGTGCAGACCAGCAACAGCTTTCAGGGCTAGCACCTTCCTTGTGGGAGAAGGAGCCGGACGTTTGCCTTTTCGGAGAGGAACTCTGCAGAGGAGAAGCAGTAGGAGATGTATCGTCTGTGGGAAAGCACAGATCCGCAGGGCTGTTGTGCTGTGAATAGGCTGCCAAGTGAAGGTGCAGACCACCAATAGCTTTCAGGGCTATCACCTTCCTTGTGGGAGAAGGAGACGAATTTTTGCCTTATCGGAGAGGGGCTCTGCAGAGGAAAAGCAGCATGAGCTGTATCGTCTGTGGGAAAGCACAGATCCACAGGGCTGTTGTGCTGTGAATAGGCTGCCAAGGGAAGGTGCAGACCAGCAACAGCTTTCAGGGCTACCGCCTTCCTTGTGGGAGAAGGAGCCGGACGTTTGCCTTTTCCGAAAGGGGCTCTGCAGAGGAAAAGCAGCAGGAGCAGTATCGTCTCTGGGAAAGCACAGATCCGCAGGGCTGTTGTGCTGTGAATAGGCTGCCAAGGGAAGGTGCAGACCAACAACAGCTTTCAGGGCTAGCACCTTCCTTGTGGGAGAAGGAGCCGGACGTTTGCCTTATCGGAGAGGGTCTCTGCAGAGGAAAAGCAGCAGGAGCAGTATCATCTCTGGGAAAGCACAGATCCGCAGGGCTGTTGTGCTGTGAATAGGCTGCCAAGGGAAGGTGCAGACCAGCAACAGCTTTCAGTGCTACCGCCTTCCTTGTGGGAGAAGGAGCTGAATTTTTGCCTTATCCGAGAGGGGCTCTGCAGAGGAAAAGCAGCAGGAGCTGTATCGTCTGTGGGAAAGCACAGATCCGCAGGGCTGTTGTGCTGTGAATAGGCTGCCAAGGGAAGGTGCAGACCAGCAACAGCTTTCAGGCTTAGCACCTTCCTTGTAGGAGAAGGAGCCGGACGTTTGCCTTTTCCGAAAGGGGCTCTGCAGAGGAAAAGAAGCAGGAGCAGTATCGTCTCTGGGAAAGCACAGATCCACAGGGCTGTTGTGCTGTGAATAGGCTGCCAAGGGAAGGTGCAGACCAGCAACAGCTTTCAGGCTTAGCACCTTCCTTGTGGGAGAAGGAGCCCGATGTTTGCCTTATCGGAGAGGGGCTCTGCAGAGGAAAAGCATCATGAGATGTATCATCTGTGGGAAAGCACAGATCCGCAGGGCTGTTGTGCTGTGAATAGGCTGCCAAGGGAAGGTGCAGACCAGCAACAGCTTTCAGGGCTAGCACCTTCCTTGTGGGAGAAGGAGCCGGATGTTTGCCTTTTCCGAAAGGGGCTCTGCAGAGGAAAAGCAGCAGGAGCAGTATCGTCTGTGGGAAAGCACAGATCCGCAGGGCTGTTGTGCTGTGAATAGGCTGCCAAGGGAAGGTGCAGACCAGCAACAGCTTTCAGGGCTAGCACCTTCCTTGTGGGAGAAGGAGCGGGATGTTTGCCTTTTCCGAAAGGGGCTCTGCAGAGGAAAAGCAGCAGGAGCAGTATCGTCTGTGGGAAAGCAGAGATCCGCAGGGCTGTTGTGCTGTGAATAGGCTGCCAAGGGAAGGTGCAGACCAGCAACAGCTTTCAGGGCTAGCACCTTCCTTGTGGGAGAAGGAGACGAATTTTTGCCTTATCCGAGAGTGGCTCTGCAGAGGAAAAGCAGCAGGAGCTGTATCGCCTGTGGGAAAGCACAGATCCGCAGGGCTGTTGTGCTGTGAATAGGCTGCCAAGGGAAGGTGCAGACCAGCAACAGCTTTCAGGCTTAGCACCTTCCTTGTGGGAGAAGGAGCCCGATTTTTGCCTTATCGGAGAGGGGCTCTGCAGAGGAAAAGCATCATGAGCTGCAGCGTCTGTGGGAAAGCACAGATCCGCAGGGCTGTTGTGCTGTGAATAGGCTGCCAAGGGAAGGTGCAGACCACCAACAGCTTTCAGGGCTAGCACCTTCCTTGTGGGAGAAGGAGCCCGATTTTTGCCTTATCGGAGAGGGGCTCTGCAGAGGAAAAGCATCATGAGCTGCAGCGTCTGTGGGAAAGCACAGATCCGCAGGGCTGTTGTGCTGTGAATAGGCTGCCAAGGGAAGGTGCAGACCAGCAACAGCTTTCAGGGCTAGCACCTTCCTTGTGGGAGAAGGAGTCGGACGTTTGCCTTTTCGGAGAGGAACTCTGCAGAGGAGAAGCAGCAGGAGATGTATCGTCTGTGGGAAAGCACAGATCCGCCGGGCTGTTGTGCTGTGAATAGGCTGCCAAGGGAAGGTGCAGACCAGCAACAGCTTTCAGGGCTAGCACCTTCCTTGTGGGAGAAGGAGCCGGACGTTTGCCTTTTCCGAAAGGGGCTCTGCAGAGGAAAAGCAGCAGGAGCTGTATCGTCTCTGGGAAAGCACAGATCCGCAGGGCTGTTGTGCTGTGAATTGGCTGCCAAGGGAAGGTGCAGACCAGCAACAGCTTTCAGGCTTAGCACCTTCCTTGTGGGAGAAGGAGCCCGATTTTTGCCTTATCGGAGAGGGGCTCTGCAGAGGAAAAGCAGCAGGAGCTGTATCGTCTGTGGGAAAGCACAGATCCGCAGGGCTGTTGTGCTGTGAATAGGCTGCCAAGGGAAGGTGCAGACCAACAACAGCTTTCAGGCTTAGCACCTTCCTTGTGGGAGAAGGAGCGGGATGTTTGCCTTATCGGAGAGGGGCTCTGCAGAGGAAAAGCATCATGAGCTGCAGCGTCTGTGGGAAAGCACAGATCCGCAGGGCTGTTGTGCTGTGAATAGGCTGCCAAGGGAAGGTGCAGACCAGCAACAGCTTTCAGGCTTAGCACCTTCCTTGTGGGAGAAGGAGATGAATTTTTGCCTTATCGGAGAGGGGCTCTGCAGAGGAAAAGCAGCAGGAGCAGTATCGTCTCTGGGAAAGCACAGATCCGCAGGGCTGTTGTGCTGTGAATAGGCTGCCAAGGGAAGGTGCAGACCAGCAACAGCTTTCAGGGCTACCGCCTTCCTTGTGGGAGAAGGAGACGAATTTTTGCCTTATCGGAGAGGGGCTCTGCAGAGGAAAAGCAGCAGGAGCTGTATCGCCTGTGGGAAAGCACAGATCCGCAGGGCTGTTGTGCTGTGAATTGGCTGCCAAGGGAAGGTGCAGACCAGCAACAGCTTTCAGGGCTAGCAGCTTCCTTGTGGGAGAAGGAGACGAATTTTTGCCTTATCGGAGAGGGGCTCTGCAGAGGAAAAGCAGCATGAGCTGTATCGTCTGTGGGAAAGCACAGATCCGCAGGGCTGTTGTGCTGTGAATAGGCTGCCAAGGGAAGGTGCAGACCAGCAACAGCTTTCAGGCTTAGCACCTTCCTTGTGGGAGAAGGAGCCGGATGTTTGCCTTTTCGGAGAGGAACTCTGCAGAGGAGAAGCAGCAGGAGATGTATCGTCTGTGGGAAAGCACAGATCCGCCGGGCTGTTGTGCTGTGAATAGGCTGCCAAGGGAAGGTGCAGACCAGCAACAGCTTTCAGGGCTAGCACCTTCCTTGTGGGAGAAGGAGCCGGACGTTTGCCTTTTCCGAAAGGGGCTCTGCAGAGGAAAAGCAGCAGGAGCTGTATCGTCTGTGGGAAAGCACAGATCCGCAGGGCTGTTGTGCTGTGAATTGGCTGCCAAGGGAAGGTGCAGACCAGCAACAGCTTTCAGGCTTAGCACCTTCCTTGTGGGAGAAGGAGCCCGATTTTTGCCTTATCGGAGAGGGGCTCTGCAGAGGAAAAGCAGCAGGAGCTGTATCGTCTGTGGGAAAGCACAGATCCGCAGGGCTGTTGTGCTGTGAATAGGCTGCCAAGGGAAGGTGCAGACCAACAACAGCTTTCAGGCTTAGCACCTTCCTTGTGGGAGAAGGAGCGGGATGTTTGCCTTATCGGAGAGGGGCTCTGCAGAGGAAAAGCATCATGAGCTGCAGCGTCTGTGGGAAAGCACAGATCCGCAGGGCTGTTGTGCTGTGAATAGGCTGCCAAGGGAAGGTGCAGACCAGCAACAGCTTTCAGGCTTAGCACCTTCCTTGTGGGAGAAGGAGATGAATTTTTGCCTTATCGGAGAGGGGCTCTGCAGAGGAAAAGCAGCAGGAGCAGTATCGTCTCTGGGAAAGCACAGATCCGCAGGGCTGTTGTGCTGTGAATAGGCTGCCAAGGGAAGGTGCAGACCAGCAACAGCTTTCAGGGCTACCACCTTCCTTGTGGGAGAAGGAGCCGGACGTTTGCCTTTTCCGAACGGGGCTCTGCAGAGGAAAAGCAGCAGGAGCTGTATCGTCTCTGGGAAAGCACAGATCCGCAGGGCTGTTGTGCTGTGAATAGGCTGCCAAGGGAAGGTGCAGACCAGCAACAGCTTTCAGGGCTAGCACCTTCCTTGTGGGAGAAGGAGCCGGACGTTTGCCTTTTCGGAGAGGAACTCTGCAGAGGAGAAGCAGTAGGAGATGTATCGTCTGTGGGAAAGCACAGATCCGCAGGGCTGTTGTGCTGTGAATAGGCTGCCAAGTGAAGGTGCAGACCACCAATAGCTTTCAGGGCTATCACCTTCCTTGTGGGAGAAGGAGACAAATTTTTGCCTTATCGGAGAGGGGCTCTGCAGAGGAAAAGCAGCATGAGCTGTATCGTCTGTGGGAAAGCACAGATCCACAGGGCTGTTGTGCTGTGAATAGGCTGCCAAGGGAAGGTGCAGACCAGCAACAGCTTTCAGGGCTACCGCCTTCCTTGTGGGAGAAGGAGCCGGACGTTTGCCTTTTCCGAAAGGGGCTCTGCAGAGGAAAAGCAGCAGGAGCAGTATCGTCTCTGGGAAAGCACAGATCCGCAGGGCTGTTGTGCTGTGAATAGGCTGCCAAGGGAAGGTGCAGACCAACAACAGCTTTCAGGGCTAGCACCTTCCTTGTGGGAGAAGGAGCCGGACGTTTGCCTTATCGGAGAGGGTCTCTGCAGAGGAAAAGCAGCAGGAGCAGTATCATCTCTGGGAAAGCACAGATCCGCAGGGCTGTTGTGCTGTGAATAGGCTGCCAAGGGAAGGTGCAGACCAGCAACAGCTTTCAGGGCTACCGCCTTCCTTGTGGGAGAAGGAGCTGAATTTTTGCCTTATCCGAGAGGGGCTCTGCAGAGGAAAAGCAGCAGGAGCTGTATCGTCTGTGGGAAAGCACAGATCCGCAGGGCTGTTGTGCTGTGAATAGGCTGCCAAGGGAAGGTGCAGACCAGCAACAGCTTTCAGGCTTAGCACCTTCCTTGTAGGAGAAGGAGCCGGACGTTTGCCTTTTCCGAAAGGGGCTCTGCAGAGGAAAAGAAGCAGGAGCAGTATCGTCTCTGGGAAAGCACAGATCCACAGGGCTGTTGTGCTGTGAATAGGCTGCCAAGGGAAGGTGCAGACCAGCAACAGCTTTCAGGCTTAGCACCTTCCTTGTGGGAGAAGGAGCCCGATGTTTGCCTTATCGGAGAGGGGCTCTGCAGAGGAAAAGCAGCAGAAGATGTATCGCCTGTGGGAAAGCACAGATCCGCAGGGCTGTTGTGCTGTGAACAGGCTGCCAAGGGAAGGTGCAGACCAGCAACAGCTTTCAGGGCTAGCACCTTCCTTGTGGGAGAAGGAGCCGGATTTTTTGCCTTATCGGAGAGGAACTCTGCAGAGGAGAAGCAGCAGGAGATGTATCGTCTCTGGGAAAGCACAGATCCGCCGGGCTGTTGTGCTGTGAATAGGCTGCCAAGGGAAGGTGCAGACCAGCAACAGCTTTCAGGCTTAGCGCCTTCCTTGTGGGAGAAGGAGCCGGACGTTTGCCTTTTCGGATAGGGGCTCTGCAGAGGAAAAGCAGCAGGAGCTGTATCGTCTGTGGGAAAGCACAGATACGCAGGGCTGTTGTGCTGTGAATAGGCTGCCAAGGGAAGGTGCAGACCAGCAATACCTTTCAGGGCTAGCACCTTCCTTGTGGGAGAAGGAGCCGGACGTTTGCCTTTTCCGAAAGGGGCTCTGCAGAGGAAAAGCAGCAGGAGCAGTATCGTCTCTGGGAAAGCACAGATCCGCAGGGCTGTTGTGCTGTGAATAGGCTGCCAAGGGAAGGTGCAGACCAGCAATAGCTTTCAGGGCTACCGCCTTCCTTGTGGGAGAAGGAGCTGAATTTTTGCCTTACCCGAGAGGGGCTGTGCAGAGGAAAAGCAGCATGAGCTGTATCGTCTGTGGGAAAGCACAGATCCGCAGGGCTGTTGTGCTGTGAATAGGCTGCCAAGGGAAGGTGCAGACCAGCAACAGCTTTCAGACTTAGCACCTTCCTTGTGGGAGAAGGAGCCGGACGTTTGCCTTTTCCGAAAGGGGCTCTGCAGAGGAAAAGCATCATGAGCTGTATCGTCTCTGGGAAAGCACAGATCCGCAGGGCTGTTGTGCTGTGAATAGGCTGCACGGGGAAGGTGCAGACCAGCAACAGCTTTCAGGGCTAGCACCTTCCTTGTGGGAGAAGGAGCCGGACGTTTGCCTTTTCGGAGAGGAACTCTGCAGAGGAGAAGCAGCAGGAGCTGTATCGTCTCTGGGAAAGCACAGATCCGCCGGGCTGTTGTGCTGTGAATAGGCTGCCAAGGGAATGTGCAGACCAGCAACAGCTTTTTGGCTACCGCCTTCCTTGTGGGAGAAGGAGCTGAATTTTTGCCTTATCCGAGAGGGGCTCTGCAGAGGAAAAGCAGCATGAGCTGTATCGTCTGTGGGAAAGCAGAGATCCACAGGGCTGTTGTGCTGTGAATAGGCTGCCAAGGGAAGGTGCAGACCAGCAACAGCTTTCAGGGCTAGCACCTTCCTTGTGGGAGAAGGAGCCGGATGTTTGCTTTATCGGAGAGGGGCTCTGCAGAGGAAAAGCAGCAGGAGCTGTATCGCCTGTGGGAAAGCACAGATCCGCAGGGCTGTTGTGCTGTGAATAGGCTGCCAAGGGAAGGTGCAGACCAACAACAGCTTTCAGGCTTAGCACCTTCCTTGTGGGAGAAGGAGCCCGATTTTTGCCTTATCGGAGAGGGGCTCTGCAGAGGAAAAGCATCATGAGCTGCAGCGTCTGTGGGAAAGCACAGATCCGCAGGGCTGTTGTGCTGTGAATAGGCTGCACGGGGAAGGTGCAGACCAGCAACAGCTTTCAGGGCTACCACCTTCCTTGTGGGAGAAGGAGCCGGACGTTTGCCTTTTCCGAACGGGGCTCTGCAGAGGAAAAGCAGCAGGAGCTGTATCGTCTCTGGGAAAGCACAGATCCGCAGGGCTGTTGTGCTGTGAATAGGCTGCCAAGGGAAGGTGCAGACCAGCAACAGCTTTCAGGGCTAGCACCTTCCTTGTGGGAGAAGGAGCCGGACGTTTGCCTTTTCGGAGAGGAACTCTGCAGAGGAGAAGCAGTAGGAGATGTATCGTCTGTGGGAAAGCACAGATCCGCAGGGCTGTTGTGCTGTGAATAGGCTGCCAAGTGAAGGTGCAGACCACCAATAGCTTTCAGGGCTATCACCTTCCTTGTGGGAGAAGGAGACGAATTTTTGCCTTATCGGAGAGGGGCTCTGCAGAGGAAAAGCAGCATGAGCTGTATCGTCTGTGGGAAAGCACAGATCCACAGGGCTGTTGTGCTGTGAATAGGCTGCCAAGGGAAGGTGCAGACCAGCAACAGCTTTCAGGGCTACCGCCTTCCTTGTGGGAGAAGGAGCCGGACGTTTGCCTTTTCCGAAAGGGGCTCTGCAGAGGAAAAGCAGCAGGAGCTGTATCGTCTGTGGGAAAGCACAGATCCGCAGGGCTGTTGTGCTGTGAATAGGCTGCCAAGGGAAGGTGCAGACCAGCAACAGCTTTCAGGCTTAGCACCTTCCTTGTAGGAGAAGGAGCCGGACGTTTGCCTTTTCCGAAAGGGGCTCTGCAGAGGAAAAGAAGCAGGAGCAGTATCGTCTCTGGGAAAGCACAGATCCACAGGGCTGTTGTGCTGTGAATAGGCTGCCAAGGGAAGGTGCAGACCAGCAACAGCTTTCAGGCTTAGCACCTTCCTTGTGGGAGAAGGAGCCCGATGTTTGCCTTATCGGAGAGGGGCTCTGCAGAGGAAAAGCATCATGAGATGTATCGTCTCTGGGAAAGCACAGATCCGCCGGGCTGTTGTGCTGTGAATAGGCTGCCAAGGGAAGGTGCAGACCAGCAACAGCTTTCAGGGCTACCGCCTTCCTTGTGGGAGAAGGAGCCGGACGTTTGCCTTTTCGGAGAGGGACTCTGCAGAGGAGAAGCAGCAGGAGATGTATCGTCTCTGGGAAAGCACAGATCCGCAGGGCTGTTGTGCTGTGAATAGGCTGCCAAGGGAAGGTGCAGACCAGCAACAGCTTTCAGGGCTACCGCCTTCCTTGTGGGAGAAGGAGCCGGATGTTTTCTTTATCGGAGAGGGGCTCTGCAGAGGAAAAGCAGCAGGAGCTGTATCGTCTGTGGGAAAGCACAGATCCGCAGGGCTGTTGTGCTGTGAATAGGCTGCCAAGGGAAGGTGCAGACCAGCAACAGCTTTCAGGCTTAGCGCCTTCCTTGTGGGAGAAGGAGCCGGATGTTTGCCTTTTCCGAAAGGGGCTCTGCAGAGGAAAAGCAGCAGGAGCAGTATCGTCTGTGGGAAAGCAGAGATCCGCAGGGCTGTTGTGCTGTGAATAGGCTGCCAAGGGAAGGTGCAGACCAGCAACAGCTTTCAGGGCTAGCACCTTCCTTGTGGGAGAAGGAGACGAATTTTTGCCTTATCCGAGAGTGGCTCTGCAGAGGAAAAGCAGCAGGAGCTGTATCGTCTGTGGGAAAGCACAGATCCGCAGGGCTGTTGTGCTGTGAATAGGCTGCCAAGGGAAGGTGCAGACCAGCAACAGCTTTCAGGCTTAGCACCTTCCTTGTGGGAGAAGGAGCCGGATTTTTGCCTTATCGGAGAGGGGCTCTGCAGAGGAAAAGCATCATGAGCTGCATCGTCTGTGGGAAAGCACAGATCCGCAGGGCTGTTGTGCTGTGAATAGGCTGCCAAGGGAAGGTGCAGACCACCAACAGCTTTCAG
>JAZGTQ010000594.1:0-32723 GCA_037953605.1 Necrosyrtes monachus
CAGAGGAAAAGCAGCATGAGCTGTATCGTCTGTGGGAAAGCAGAGATCCGCAGGGCTGTTGTGCTGTGAATAGGCTGCCAAGGGAAGGTGCAGACCAGCAATAGCTTTCAGGGCTACCGCCTTCCTTGTGGGAGAAGGAGCTGAATTTTTGCCTTATCGGAGAGGGGCTCTGCAGAGGAAAAGCAGCAGGAGATGTATCGTCTGTGGGAAAGCACAGATCCGCAGGGCTGTTGTGCTGTGAATAGGCTGCCAAGGGAAGGTGCAGACCAGCAACAGCTTTCAGGCTTAGCACCTTCCTTGTGGGAGAAGGAGCCGGACGTTTGCCTTTTCCGAAAGGGGCTCTGCAGAGGAATAGACTCATGAGCTGTATCGTCTCTGGGAAAGCACAGATCCGCAGGGCTGTTGTGCTGTGAATAGGCTGCCAAGGGAAGGTGCAGACCAGCAACAGCTTTCAGGCTTAGCACCTTCCTTGTGGGAGAAGGAGCCGGACGTTTGCCTTTTCCGAAAGGGGCTCTGCAGAGGAATAGACTCATGAGCTGTATCGTCTCTGGGAAAGCACAGATCAGCAGGGCTGTTGTGCTGTGAATAGGCTGCCAAGGGAAGGTGCAGACCAGCAACAGCTTTCAGGCTTAGCACCTTCCCTGTGGGAGAAGGAGCCGGACGTTTGCCTTTTCCGAAAGGGGCTCTGCAGAGGAATAGACTCATGAGCTGTATCGTCTCTGGGAAAGCACAGATCCGCAGGGCTGTTGTGCTGTGAATAGGCTGCCAAGGGAAGGTGCAGACCAGCAAGAGCTTTCAGGGCTACCGCCTTCCTTGTGGGAGAAGGAGCTGAATTTTTGCCTTATCGGAGAGGGGTTCTGCAGAGGAAAAGCAGCAGGAGATGTATCGTCTGTGAGAAAGCACAGATCCGCAGGGCTGTTGTGCTGTGAATAGGCTGCCAAGGGAAGGTGCAGACCAGCAACAGCTTTCAGGCTTAGCACCTTCCTTGTGGGAGAAGGAGCCGGACGTTTGCCTTTTCCGAAAGGGGCTCTGCAGAGGAAAAGCAGCAGGAGCTGTATCGTCTGTGGGAAAGCACAGATCCGCAGGGCTGTTGTGCTGTGAATAGGCTGCCAAGGGAAGGTGCAGACCAGCAACAGCTTTCAGGCTTAGCACCTTCCTTGTGGGAGAAGGAGCCGGACGTTTGCCTTTTCCGAAAGGGGCTCTGCAGAGGAATAGACTCATGAGCTGTATCGTCTCTGGGAAAGCACAGATCCGCAGGGCTGTTGTGCTGTGAATAGGCTGCCAAGGGAAGGTGCAGACCAGCAATAGCTTTCAGGGCTAGCACCTTCCTTGTGGGAGAAGGAGCCGGATGTTTGCCTTATCGGAGAGGGGCTCTGCAGAGGAAAAGCATCATGAGCTGTATCGTCTGTGGGAAAGCACAGATCCGCAGGGCTGTTGTGCTGTGAATAGGCTGCACGGGGAAGGTGCAGACCAGCAACAGCTTTCAGGGCTAGCACCTTCCTTGTGGGAGAAGGAGCCGGATGTTTGCCTTTTCGGAGAGGAACTCTGCAGAGGAGAAGCAGCAGGAGATGTATCGTCTCTGGGAAAGCACAGATCCGCCGGGCTGTTGTGCTGTGAATAGGCTGCCAAGGGAAGGTGCAGACCAGCAACAGCTTTTTGGCTACCGCCTTCCTTGTGGGAGAAGGAGCCGGACGTTTGCCTTTTCGGATAGGGGCTCTGCAGAGGAAAAGCAGCAGGAGCTGTATCGTCTGTGGGAAAGCACAGATCCGCAGGGCTGTTGTGCTGTGAATAGGCTGCCAAGGGAAGGTGCAGACCAGCAATAGCTTTCAGGGCTAGCACCTTCCTTGTGGGAGAAGGAGCCGGACGTTTGCCTTATCCGAAAGGGGCTCTGCAGAGGAAAAGCAGCATGAGCTGTATCGTCTCTGGGAAAGCACAGATCCGCAGGGCTGTTGTGCTGTGAATAGGCTGCCAAGGGAAGGTGCAGACCAGCAACAGCTTTCAGGCTTAGCACCTTCCTTGTGGGAGAAGGAGCCGGACGTTTGCCTTTTCCGAAAGGGGCTCTGCAGAGGAATAGACTCATGAGCTGTATCGTCTCTGGGAAAGCACAGATCCGCAGGGCTGTTGTGCTGTGAATAGGCTGCCAAGGGAAGGTGCAGACCAGCAACAGCTTTCAGGGCTAGCACCTTCCTTGTGGGAGAAGGAGCCGGACGTTTGCCTTTTCGGAAAGGGGCTCTGCAGAGGAAAAGCATCATGAGCTGTATCGTCTCTGGGAAAGCACAGATCCGCAGGGCTGTTGTGCTGTGAATAGGCTGCCAAGGGAAGGTGCAGACCAGCAACAGCTTTCAGACTTAGCACCTTCCTTGTGGGAGAAGGAGCCGGACGTTTGCCTTTTCCGAAAGGGGCTCTGCAGAGGAAAAGCATCATGAGCTGTATCGTCTGTGGGAAAGCACAGATCCGCAGGGCTGTTGTGCTGTGAATAGGCTGCCAAGGGAAGGTGCAGACCAGCAACAGCTTTCAGGCTTAGCACCTTCCTTGTGGGAGAAGGAGCCGGACGTTTGCCTTTTCCGAAAGGGGCTCTGCAGAGGAATAGACTCATGAGCTGTATCGTCTCTGGGAAAGCACAGATCCGCAGGGCTGTTGTGCTGTGAATAGGCTGCCAAGGGAAGGTGCAGACCAGCAACAGCTTTCAGACTTAGCACCTTCCTTGTGGGAGAAGGAGCCAGACGTTTGCCTTTTCCGAAAGGGGCTCTGCAGAGGAAAAGCATCATGAGCTGTATCGTCTCTGGGAAAGCACAGATCCGCAGGGCTGTTGTGCTGTGAATAGGCTGCCAAGGGAAGGTGCAGACCAGCAACAGCTTTCAGACTTAGCACCTTCCTTGTGGGAGAAGGAGCCGGACGTTTGCCTTTTCCGAAAGGGGCTCTGCAGAGGAAAAGCATCATGAGCTGTATCGTCTGTGGGAAAGCACAGATCCGCAGGGCTGTTGTGCTGTGAATAGGCTGCCAAGGGAAGGTGCAGACCAACAACAGCTTTCAGGGCTAGCACCTTCCTTGTGGGAGAAGGAGCCGGACGTTTGCCTTTTCCGAAAGGGGCTCTGCAGAGGAAAAGCAGCAGGAGCAGTATCGTCTCTGGGAAAGCACAGATCCGCAGGGCTGTTGTGCTGTGAATAGGCTGCCAAGGGAAGGTGCAGACCAGCAATAGCTTTCAGGGCTAGCACCTTCCTTGTGGGAGAAGGAGCCGGATGTTTGCCTTATCGGAGAGGGGCTCTGCAGAGGAAAAGCATCATGAGCTGTATCGTCTGTGGGAAAGCACAGATCCGCAGGGCTGTTGTGCTGTGAATAGGCTGCCAAGGGAAGGTGCAGACCAGCAACAGCTTTCAGGGCTAGCACCTTCCTTGTGGGAGAAGGAGCCGGATTTTTGCCTTATCGGAGAGGGGCTCTGCAGAGGAAAAGCATCATGAGCTGTATCGTCTCTGGGAAAGCACAGATCCGCAGGGCTGTTGTGCTGTGAATAGGCTGCACGGGGAAGGTGCAGACCAGCAACAGCTTTCAGGGCTAGCACCTTCCTTGTGGGAGAAGGAGCCGGACGTTTGCCTTTTCGGAGAGGAACTCTGCAGAGGAGAAGCAGCAGGAGCTGTATCGTCTCTGGGAAAGCACAGATCCGCCGGGCTGTTGTGCTGTGAATAGGCTGCCAAGGGAATGTGCAGACCAGCAACAGCTTTTTGGCTACCGCCTTCCTTGTGGGAGAAGGAGCCGGACGTTTGCCTTTTCGGATAGGGGCTCTGCAGAGGAAAAGCAGCATGAGCTGTATCGTCTGTGGGAAAGCACAGATCCGCAGGGCTGTTGTGCTGTGAATAGGCTGCCAAGGGAAGGTGCAGACCAGCAATAGCTTTCAGGGCTAGCACCTTCCTTGTGGGAGAAGGAGCCAAACGTTTGCCTTTTCCGAAAGGGGCTCTGCAGAGGAAAAGCAGCAGGAGCAGTATCGTCTGTGGGAAAGCACAGATCCGCAGGGCTGTTGTGCTGTGAATAGGCTGCCAAGGGAAGGTGCAGACCAGCAATAGCTTTCAGGGCTACCGCCTTCCTTGTGGGGAAGGAGCTGAATTTTTGCCTTATCCGAGAGGGGCTCTGCAGAGGAAAAGCAGCATGAGCTGTATCGTCTGTGGGAAAGCACAGATCCGCAGGGCTGTTGTGCTGTGAATAGGCTGCCAAGGGAAGGTGCAGACCAGCAACAGCTTTCAGGCTTAGCACCTTCCTTGTGGGAGAAGGAGCCGGACGTTTGCCTTTTCCGAAAGGGGCTCTGCAGAGGAATAGACTCATGAGCTGTATCGTCTGTGGGAAAGCACAGATCCGCAGGGCTGTTGTGCTGTGAATAGGCTGCCAAGGGAAGGTGCAGACCAGCAACAGCTTTGAGGCTTAGCACCTTCCTTGTGGGAGAAGGAGCCGGACGTTTGCCTTTTCCGAAAGGGGCTCTGCAGAGGAATAGACTCATGAGCTGTATCGTCTCTGGGAAAGCACAGATCCGCAGGGCTGTTGTGCTGTGAATAGGCTGCCAAGGGAAGGTGCAGACCAGCAACAGCTTTTTGGCTACCGCCTTCCTTGTGGGAGAAGGAGCCGGACGTTTGCCTTTTCGGATAGGGGCTCTGCAGAGGAAAAGCAGCAGGAGCTGTATCGTCTGTGGGAAAGCACAGATCCGCAGGGCTGTTGTGCTGTGAATAGGCTGCCAAGGGAAGGTGCAGACCAGCAATAGCTTTCAGGGCTAGCACCTTCCTTGTGGGAGAAGGAGCCGGACGTTTGCCTTATCCGAAAGGGGCTCTGCAGAGGAAAAGCAGCATGAGCTGTATCGTCTCTGGGAAAGCACAGATCCGCAGGGCTGTTGTGCTGTGAATAGGCTGCCAAGGGAAGGTGCAGACCAGCAACAGCTTTCAGGCTTAGCACCTTCCTTGTGGGAGAAGGAGCCGGACGTTTGCCTTTTCCGAAAGGGGCTCTGCAGAGGAATAGACTCATGAGCTGTATCGTCTCTGGGAAAGCACAGATCCGCAGGGCTGTTGTGCTGTGAATAGGCTGCCAAGGGAAGGTGCAGACCAGCAACAGCTTTCAGGCTTAGCACCTTCCTTGTGGGAGAAGGAGCCGGACGTTTGCCTTTTCCGAAAGGGGCTCTGCAGAGGAATAGACTCATGAGCTGTATCGTCTCTGGGAAAGCACAGATCCGCAGGGCTGTTGTGCTGTGAATAGGCTGCCAAGGGAAGGTGCAGACCAGCAACAGCTTTTTGGCTACCGCCTTCCTTGTGGGAGAAGGAGCCGGACGTTTGCCTTTTCGGATAGGGGCTCTGCAGAGGAAAAGCAGCAGGAGCTGTATCGTCTGTGGGAAAGCACAGATCCGCAGGGCTGTTGTGCTGTGAATAGGCTGCCAAGGGAAGGTGCAGACCAGCAATAGCTTTCAGGGCTAGCACCTTCCTTGTGGGAGAAGGAGCCGGACGTTTGCCTTATCCGAAAGGGGCTCTGCAGAGGAAAAGCAGCATGAGCTGTATCGTCTCTGGGAAAGCACAGATCCGCAGGGCTGTTGTGCTGTGAATAGGCTGCCAAGGGAAGGTGCAGACCAGCAAGAGCTTTCAGGCTTAGCACCTTCCTTGTGGGAGAAGGAGCCGGACGTTTGCCTTTTCGGAAAGGGGCTCTGCAGAGGAAAAGCATCATGAGCTGTATCGTCTCTGGGAAAGCACAGATCCGCAGGGCTGTTGTGCTGTGAATAGGCTGCCAAGGGAAGGTGCAGACCAGCAACAGCTTTCAGACTTAGCACCTTCCTTGTGGGAGAAGGAGCCGGACGTTTGCCTTTTCCGAAAGGGGCTCTGCAGAGGAAAAGCAGCAGGAGCAGTATCGTCTCTGGGAAAGCACAGATCCGCAGGGCTGTTGTGCTGTGAATAGGCTGCCAAGGGAAGGTGCAGACCAGCAAGAGCTTTCAGGGCTACCGCCTTCCTTGTGGGAGAAGGAGCTGAATTTTTGCCTTATCGGAGAGGGGCTCTGCAGAGGAAAAGCAGCAGGAGCTGTATCGTCTGTGGGAAAGCACAGATCCGCAGGGCTGTTGTGCTGTGAATAGGCTGCCAAGGGAAGGTGCAGACCAGCAACAGCTTTCAGGCTTAGCACCTTCCTTGTGGGAGAAGGAGCCGGACGTTTGCCTTTTCCGAAAGGGGCTCTGCAGAGGAATAGACTCATGAGCTGTATCGTCTCTGGGAAAGCACAGATCCGCAGGGCTGTTGTGCTGTGAATAGGCTGCCAAGGGAAGGTGCAGACCAGCAACAGCTTTCAGGGCTAGCACCTTCCTTGTGGGAGAAGGAGCCGGATGTTTGCCTTATCGGAGAGGGGCTCTGCAGAGGAAAAGCATCATGAGCTGTATCGTCTGTGGGAAAGCACAGATCCGCAGGGCTGTTGTGCTGTGAATAGGCTGCACGGGGAAGGTGCAGACCAGCAACAGCTTTCAGGGCTAGCACCTTCCTTGTGGGAGAAGGAGCCGGACGTTTGCCTTTTCGGATAGGGGCTCTGCAGAGGAAAAGCAGCAGGAGCTGTATCGTCTGTGGGAAAGCACAGATCCGCAGGGCTGTTGTGCTGTGAATAGGCTGCCAAGGGAAGGTGCAGACCAGCAATAGCTTTCAGGGCTAGCACCTTCCTTGTGGGAGAAGGAGCCGGACGTTTGCCTTTTCCGAAAGGGGCTCTGCAGAGGAAAAGCAGCAGGAGCAGTATCGTCTCTGGGAAAGCACAGATCCGCAGGGCTGTTGTGCTGTGAATAGGCTGCCAAGGGAAGGTGCAGACCAGCAATAGCTTTCAGGGCTACCGCCTTCCTTGTGGGAGAAGGAGCCGGACGTTTGCCTTTTCCGAAAGGGGCTCTGCAGAGGAATAGACTCATGAGCTGTATCGTCTCTGGGAAAGCACAGATCCGCAGGGCTGTTGTGCTGTGAATAGGCTGCCAAGGGAAGGTGCAGACCAGCAATAGCTTTCAGGGCTAGCACCTTCCTTGTGGGAGAAGGAGCCGGATGTTTGCCTTATCGGAGAGGGGCTCTGCAGAGGAAAAGCATCATGAGCTGTATCGTCTGTGGGAAAGCACAGATCCGCAGGGCTGTTGTGCTGTGAATAGGCTGCCAAGGGAAGGTGCAGACCAGCAACAGCTTTCAGGGCTAGCACCTTCCTTGTGGGAGAAGGAGCCGGATTTTTGCCTTATCGGAGAGGGGCTCTGCAGAGGAAAAGCATCATGAGCTGTATCGTCTCTGGGAAAGCACAGATCCGCAGGGCTGTTGTGCTGTGAATAGGCTGCACGGGGAAGGTGCAGACCAGCAACAGCTTTCAGGGCTAGCACCTTCCTTGTGGGAGAAGGAGCCGGATGTTTGCCTTTTCGGAGAGGAACTCTGCAGAGGAGAAGCAGCAGGAGCTGTATCGTCTCTGGGAAAGCACAGATCCGCCGGGCTGTTGTGCTGTGAATAGGCTGCCAAGGGAATGTGCAGACCAGCAACAGCTTTTTGGCTACCGCCTTCCTTGTGGGAGAAGGAGCCGGACGTTTGCCTTTTCCGAAAGGGGCTCTGCAGAGGAAAAGCAGCATGAGCTGTATCGTCTGTGGGAAAGCACAGATCCGCAGGGCTGTTGTGCTGTGAATAGGCTGCCAAGGGAAGGTGCAGACCAGCAATAGCTTTCAGGGCTAGCACCTTCCTTGTGGGAGAAGGAGCCAGACGTTTGCCTTTTCCGAAAGGGGCTCTGCAGAGGAAAAGCAGCAGGAGCAGTATCGTCTCTGGGAAAGCACAGATCCGCAGGGCTGTTGTGCTGTGAATAGGCTGCCAAGGGAAGGTGCAGACCAGCAATAGCTTTCAGGGCTACCGCCTTCCTTGTGGGGAAGGAGCTGAATTTTTGCCTTATCCGAGAGGGGCTCTGCAGAGGAAAAGCAGCATGAGCTGTATCGTCTGTGGGAAAGCACAGATCCGCAGGGCTGTTGTGCTGTGAATAGGCTGCCAAGGGAAGGTGCAGACCAGCAACAGCTTTCAGGCTTAGCACCTTCCTTGTGGGAGAAGGAGCCGGACGTTTGCCTTTTCCGAAAGGGGCTCTGCAGAGGAATAGACTCATGAGCTGTATCGTCTCTGGGAAAGCACAGATCCGCAGGGCTGTTGTGCTGTGAATAGGCTGCCAAGGGAAGGTGCAGACCAGCAACAGCTTTCAGGCTTAGCACCTTCCTTGTGGGAGAAGGAGCCGGACGTTTGCCTTTTCCGAAAGGGGCTCTGCAGAGGAATAGACTCATGAGCTGTATCGTCTCTGGGAAAGCACAGATCCGCAGGGCTGTTGTGCTGTGAATAGGCTGCCAAGGGAAGGTGCAGACCAGCAACAGCTTTCAGGCTTAGCACCTTCCTTGTGGGAGAAGGAGCCGGACGTTTGCCTTATCCGAAAGGGGCTCTGCAGAGGAAAAGCAGCATGAGCTGTATCGTCTCTGGGAAAGCACAGATCCGCAGGGCTGTTGTGCTGTGAATAGGCTGCCAAGGGAAGGTGCAGACCAGCAACAGCTTTCAGGCTTAGCACCTTCCTTGTGGGAGAAGGAGCCGGACGTTTGCCTTTTCCGAAAGGGGCTCTGCAGAGGAATAGACTCATGAGCTGTATCGTCTCTGGGAAAGCACAGATCCGCAGGGCTGTTGTGCTGTGAATAGGCTGCCAAGGGAAGGTGCAGACCAGCAACAGCTTTCAGGGCTAGCACCTTCCTTGTGGGAGAAGGAGCCGGACGTTTGCCTTTTCGGAAAGGGGCTCTGCAGAGGAAAAGCATCATGAGCTGTATCGTCTCTGGGAAAGCACAGATCCGCAGGGCTGTTGTGCTGTGAATAGGCTGCCAAGGGAAGGTGCAGACCAGCAACAGCTTTCAGACTTAGCACCTTCCTTGTGGGAGAAGGAGCCAGACGTTTGCCTTTTCCGAAAGGGGCTCTGCAGAGGAAAAGCATCATGAGCTGTATCGTCTCTGGGAAAGCACAGATCCGCAGGGCTGTTGTGCTGTGAATAGGCTGCCAAGGGAAGGTGCAGACCAGCAACAGCTTTCAGACTTAGCACCTTCCTTGTGGGAGAAGGAGCCGGACGTTTGCCTTTTCCGAAAGGGGCTCTGCAGAGGAATAGACTCATGAGCTGTATCGTCTCTGGGAAAGCACAGATCCGCAGGGCTGTTGTGCTGTGAATAGGCTGCCAAGGGAAGGTGCAGACCAACAACAGCTTTCAGGGCTAGCACCTTCCTTGTGGGAGAAGGAGCCGGACGTTTGCCTTTTCCGAAAGGGGCTCTGCAGAGGAAAAGCAGCAGGAGCAGTATCGTCTCTGGGAAAGCACAGATCCGCAGGGCTGTTGTGCTGTGAATAGGCTGCCAAGGGAAGGTGCAGACCAGCAATAGCTTTCAGGGCTAGCACCTTCCTTGTGGGAGAAGGAGCCGGATGTTTGCCTTATCGGAGAGGGGCTCTGCAGAGGAAAAGCATCATGAGCTGTATCGTCTGTGGGAAAGCACAGATCCGCAGGGCTGTTGTGCTGTGAATAGGCTGCCAAGGGAAGGTGCAGACCAGCAACAGCTTTCAGGGCTAGCACCTTCCTTGTGGGAGAAGGAGCCGGATTTTTGCCTTATCGGAGAGGGGCTCTGCAGAGGAAAAGCATCATGAGCTGTATCGTCTCTGGGAAAGCACAGATCCGCAGGGCTGTTGTGCTGTGAATAGGCTGCACGGGGAAGGTGCAGACCAGCAACAGCTTTCAGGGCTAGCACCTTCCTTGTGGGAGAAGGAGCCGGACGTTTGCCTTTTCGGAGAGGAACTCTGCAGAGGAGAAGCAGCAGGAGCTGTATCGTCCCTGGGAAAGCACAGATCCGCCGGGCTGTTGTGCTGTGAATAGGCTGCCAAGGGAATGTGCAGACCAGCAACAGCTTTTTGGCTACCGCCTTCCTTGTGGGAGAAGGAGCCGGAGGTTTGCCTTTTCGGATAGGGGCTCTGCAGAGGAAAAGCAGCATGAGCTGTATCGTCTGTGGGAAAGCACAGATCCGCAGGGCTGTTGTGCTGTGAATAGGCTGCCAAGGGAAGGTGCAGACCAGCAATAGCTTTCAGGGCTAGCACCTTCCTTGTGGGAGAAGGAGCCAGACGTTTGCCTTTTCCGAAAGGGGCTCTGCAGAGGAAAAGCAGCAGGAGCAGTATCGTCTGTGGGAAAGCACAGATCCGCAGGGCTGTTGTGCTGTGAATAGGCTGCCAAGGGAAGGTGCAGACCAGCAATAGCTTTCAGGGCTACCGCCTTCCTTGTGGGGAAGGAGCTGAATTTTTGCCTTATCCGAGAGGGGCTCTGCAGAGGAAAAGCAGCATGAGCTGTATCGTCTCTGGGAAAGCACAGATCCGCAGGGCTGTTGTGCTGTGAATAGGCTGCCAAGGGAAGGTGCAGACCAGCAACAGCTTTCAGGCTTAGCACCTTCCTTGTGGGAGAAGGAGCCGGACGTTTGCCTTTTCGGAAAGGGGCTCTGCAGAGGAATAGACTCATGAGCTGTATCGTCTCTGGGAAAGCACAGATCCGCAGGGCTGTTGTGCTGTGAATAGGCTGCCAAGGGAAGGTGCAGACCAGCAACAGCTTTTTGGCTACCGCCTTCCTTGTGGGAGAAGGAGCCGGACGTTTGCCTTTTCGGATAGGGGCTCTGCAGAGGAAAAGCAGCAGGAGCTGTATCGTCTGTGGGAAAGCACAGATCCGCAGGGCTGTTGTGCTGTGAATAGGCTGCCAAGGGAAGGTGCAGACCAGCAATAGCTTTCAGGGCTAGCACCTTCCTTGTGGGAGAAGGAGCCGGATGTTTGCCTTATCGGAAAGGGGCTCTGCAGAGGAAAAGCAGCATGAGCTGTATCGTCTCTGGGAAAGCACAGATCCGCAGGGCTGTTGTGCTGTGAATAGGCTGCCAAGGGAAGGTGCAGACCAGCAACAGCTTTCAGGCTTAGCACCTTCCTTGTGGGAGAAGGAGCCGGACGTTTGCCTTTTCCGAAAGGGGCTCTGCAGAGGAATAGACTCATGAGCTGTATCGTCTCTGGGAAAGCACAGATCCGCAGGGCTGTTGTGCTGTGAATAGGCTGCCAAGGGAAGGTGCAGACCAGCAACAGCTTTCAGGGCTAGCACCTTCCTTGTGGGAGAAGGAGCCGGATTTTTGCCTTATCGGAGAGGGGCTCTGCAGAGGAAAAGCATCATGAGCTGTATCGTCTCTGGGAAAGCACAGATCCGCAGGGCTGTTGTGCTGTGAATAGGCTGCACGGGGAAGGTGCAGACCAGCAACAGCTTTCAGGGCTAGCACCTTCCTTGTGGGAGAAGGAGCCGGATGTTTGCCTTTTCGGAGAGGAACTCTGCAGAGGAGAAGCAGCAGGAGCTGTATCGTCTCTGGGAAAGCACAGATCCGCCGGGCTGTTGTGCTGTGAATAGGCTGCCAAGGGAATGTGCAGACCAGCAACAGCTTTTTGGCTACCGCCTTCCTTGTGGGAGAAGGAGCCGGACGTTTGCCTTTTCGGATAGGGGCTCTGCAGAGGAAAAGCAGCATGAGCTGTATCGTCTGTGGGAAAGCACAGATCCGCAGGGCTGTTGTGCTGTGAATAGGCTGCCAAGGGAAGGTGCAGACCAGCAATAGCTTTCAGGGCTAGCACCTTCCTTGTGGGAGAAGGAGCCAAACGTTTGCCTTTTCCGAAAGGGGCTCTGCAGAGGAAAAGCAGCAGGAGCAGTATCGTCTGTGGGAAAGCACAGATCCGCAGGGCTGTTGTGCTGTGAATAGGCTGCCAAGGGAAGGTGCAGACCAGCAATAGCTTTCAGGGCTACCGCCTTCCTTGTGGGGAAGGAGCTGAATTTTTGCCTTATCCGAGAGGGGCTCTGCAGAGGAAAAGCAGCATGAGCTGTATCGTCTGTGGGAAAGCACAGATCCGCAGGGCTGTTGTGCTGTGAATAGGCTGCCAAGGGAAGGTGCAGACCAGCAACAGCTTTCAGGCTTAGCACCTTCCTTGTGGGAGAAGGAGCCGGACGTTTGCCTTTTCCGAAAGGGGCTCTGCAGAGGAATAGACTCATGAGCTGTATCGTCTGTGGGAAAGCACAGATCCGCAGGGCTGTTGTGCTGTGAATAGGCTGCCAAGGGAAGGTGCAGACCAGCAACAGCTTTGAGGCTTAGCACCTTCCTTGTGGGAGAAGGAGCCGGACGTTTGCCTTTTCCGAAAGGGGCTCTGCAGAGGAATAGACTCATGAGCTGTATCGTCTCTGGGAAAGCACAGATCCGCAGGGCTGTTGTGCTGTGAATAGGCTGCCAAGGGAAGGTGCAGACCAGCAACAGCTTTTTGGCTTACCGCCTTCCTTGTGGGAGAAGGAGCCGGACGTTTGCCTTTTCGGATAGGGGCTCTGCAGAGGAAAAGCAGCAGGAGCTGTATCGTCTGTGGGAAAGCACAGATCCGCAGGGCTGTTGTGCTGTGAATAGGCTGCCAAGGGAAGGTGCAGACCAGCAATAGCTTTCAGGGCTAGCACCTTCCTTGTGGGAGAAGGAGCCGGACGTTTGCCTTATCGGAAAGGGGCTCTGCAGAGGAAAAGCAGCATGAGCTGTATCGTCTCTGGGAAAGCACAGATCCGCAGGGCTGTTGTGCTGTGAATAGGCTGCCAAGGGAAGGTGCAGACCAGCAACAGCTTTCAGGCTTAGCACCTTCCTTGTGGGAGAAGGAGCCGGACGTTTGCCTTTTCCGAAAGGGGCTCTGCAGAGGAATAGACTCATGAGCTGTATCGTCTCTGGGAAAGCACAGATCCGCAGGGCTGTTGTGCTGTGAATAGGCTGCCAAGGGAAGGTGCAGACCAGCAACAGCTTTCAGGCTTAGCACCTTCCTTGTGGGAGAAGGAGCCGGACGTTTGCCTTTTCCGAAAGGGGCTCTGCAGAGGAATAGACTCATGAGCTGTATCGTCTCTGGGAAAGCACAGATCCGCAGGGCTGTTGTGCTGTGAATAGGCTGCCAAGGGAAGGTGCAGACCAGCAACAGCTTTTTGGCTACCGCCTTCCTTGTGGGAGAAGGAGCCGGACGTTTGCCTTTTCGGATAGGGGCTCTGCAGAGGAAAAGCAGCAGGAGCTGTATCGTCTGTGGGAAAGCACAGATCCGCAGGGCTGTTGTGCTGTGAATAGGCTGCCAAGGGAAGGTGCAGACCAGCAATAGCTTTCAGGGCTAGCACCTTCCTTGTGGGAGAAGGAGCCGGACGTTTGCCTTATCCGAAAGGGGCTCTGCAGAGGAAAAGCAGCATGAGCTGTATCGTCTCTGGGAAAGCACAGATCCGCAGGGCTGTTGTGCTGTGAATAGGCTGCCAAGGGAAGGTGCAGACCAGCAAGAGCTTTCAGGCTTAGCACCTTCCTTGTGGGAGAAGGAGCCGGACGTTTGCCTTTTCGGAAAGGGGCTCTGCAGAGGAAAAGCATCATGAGCTGTATCGTCTCTGGGAAAGCACAGATCCGCAGGGCTGTTGTGCTGTGAATAGGCTGCCAAGGGAAGGTGCAGACCAGCAACAGCTTTCAGACTTAGCACCTTCCTTGTGGGAGAAGGAGCCGGACGTTTGCCTTTTCCGAAAGGGGCTCTGCAGAGGAAAAGCAGCAGGAGCAGTATCGTCTCTGGGAAAGCACAGATCCGCAGGGCTGTTGTGCTGTGAATAGGCTGCCAAGGGAAGGTGCAGACCAGCAAGAGCTTTCAGGGCTACCGCCTTCCTTGTGGGAGAAGGAGCTGAATTTTTGCCTTATCGGAGAGGGGCTCTGCAGAGGAAAAGCAGCAGGAGCTGTATCGTCTGTGGGAAAGCACAGATCCGCAGGGCTGTTGTGCTGTGAATAGGCTGCCAAGGGAAGGTGCAGACCAGCAACAGCTTTCAGGCTTAGCACCTTCCTTGTGGGAGAAGGAGCCGGACGTTTGCCTTTTCCGAAAGGGGCTCTGCAGAGGAATAGACTCATGAGCTGTATCGTCTCTGGGAAAGCACAGATCCGCAGGGCTGTTGTGCTGTGAATAGGCTGCCAAGGGAAGGTGCAGACCAGCAACAGCTTTCAGGGCTAGCACCTTCCTTGTGGGAGAAGGAGCCGGATGTTTGCCTTATCGGAGAGGGGCTCTGCAGAGGAAAAGCATCATGAGCTGTATCGTCTGTGGGAAAGCACAGATCCGCAGGGCTGTTGTGCTGTGAATAGGCTGCACGGGGAAGGTGCAGACCAGCAACAGCTTTCAGGGCTAGCACCTTCCTTGTGGGAGAAGGAGCCGGACGTTTGCCTTTTCGGATAGGGGCTCTGCAGAGGAAAAGCAGCAGGAGCTGTATCGTCTGTGGGAAAGCACAGATCCGCAGGGCTGTTGTGCTGTGAATAGGCTGCCAAGGGAAGGTGCAGACCAGCAATAGCTTTCAGGGCTAGCACCTTCCTTGTGGGAGAAGGAGCCGGACGTTTGCCTTTTCCGAAAGGGGCTCTGCAGAGGAAAAGCAGCAGGAGCAGTATCGTCTCTGGGAAAGCACAGATCCGCAGGGCTGTTGTGCTGTGAATAGGCTGCCAAGGGAAGGTGCAGACCAGCAATAGCTTTCAGGGCTACCGCCTTCCTTGTGGGAGAAGGAGCCGGACGTTTGCCTTTTCCGAAAGGGGCTCTGCAGAGGAATAGACTCATGAGCTGTATCGTCTCTGGGAAAGCACAGATCCGCACGGCTGTTGTGCTGTGAATAGGCTGCCAAGGGAAGGTGCAGACCAGCAATAGCTTTCAGGGCTAGCACCTTCCTTGTGGGAGAAGGAGCCGGATGTTTGCCTTATCGGAGAGGGGCTCTGCAGAGGAAAAGCATCATGAGCTGTATCGTCTGTGGGAAAGCACAGATCCGCAGGGCTGTTGTGCTGTGAATAGGCTGCCAAGGGAAGGTGCAGACCAGCAACAGCTTTCAGGGCTAGCACCTTCCTTGTGGGAGAAGGAGCCGGATTTTTGCCTTATCGGAGAGGGGCTCTGCAGAGGAAAAGCATCATGAGCTGTATCGTCTCTGGGAAAGCACAGATCCGCAGGGCTGTTGTGCTGTGAATAGGCTGCACGGGGAAGGTGCAGACCAGCAACAGCTTTCAGGGCTAGCACCTTCCTTGTGGGAGAAGGAGCCGGATGTTTGCCTTTTCGGAGAGGAACTCTGCAGAGGAGAAGCAGCAGGAGCTGTATCGTCTCTGGGAAAGCACAGATCCGCCGGGCTGTTGTGCTGTGAATAGGCTGCCAAGGGAATGTGCAGACCAGCAACAGCTTTTTGGCTACCGCCTTCCTTGTGGGAGAAGGAGCCGGACGTTTGCCTTTTCCGAAAGGGGCTCTGCAGAGGAAAAGCAGCATGAGCTGTATCGTCTGTGGGAAAGCACAGATCCGCAGGGCTGTTGTGCTGTGAATAGGCTGCCAAGGGAAGGTGCAGACCAGCAATAGCTTTCAGGGCTAGCACCTTCCTTGTGGGAGAAGGAGCCAGACGTTTGCCTTTTCCGAAAGGGGCTCTGCAGAGGAAAAGCAGCAGGAGCAGTATCGTCTCTGGGAAAGCACAGATCCGCAGGGCTGTTGTGCTGTGAATAGGCTGCCAAGGGAAGGTGCAGACCAGCAATAGCTTTCAGGGCTACCGCCTTCCTTGTGGGGAAGGAGCTGAATTTTTGCCTTATCCGAGAGGGGCTCTGCAGAGGAAAAGCAGCATGAGCTGTATCGTCTGTGGGAAAGCACAGATCCGCAGGGCTGTTGTGCTGTGAATAGGCTGCCAAGGGAAGGTGCAGACCAGCAACAGCTTTCAGGCTTAGCACCTTCCTTGTGGGAGAAGGAGCCGGACGTTTGCCTTTTCCGAAAGGGGCTCTGCAGAGGAATAGACTCATGAGCTGTATCGTCTCTGGGAAAGCACAGATCCGCAGGGCTGTTGTGCTGTGAATAGGCTGCCAAGGGAAGGTGCAGACCAGCAACAGCTTTCAGGCTTAGCACCTTCCTTGTGGGAGAAGGAGCCGGACGTTTGCCTTTTCCGAAAGGGGCTCTGCAGAGGAATAGACTCATGAGCTGTATCGTCTCTGGGAAAGCACAGATCCGCAGGGCTGTTGTGCTGTGAATAGGCTGCCAAGGGAAGGTGCAGACCAGCAACAGCTTTCAGGCTTAGCACCTTCCTTGTGGGAGAAGGAGCCGGACGTTTGCCTTATCCGAAAGGGGCTCTGCAGAGGAAAAGCAGCATGAGCTGTATCGTCTCTGGGAAAGCACAGATCCGCAGGGCTGTTGTGCTGTGAATAGGCTGCCAAGGGAAGGTGCAGACCAGCAACAGCTTTCAGGCTTAGCACCTTCCTTGTGGGAGAAGGAGCCGGACGTTTGCCTTTTCCGAAAGGGGCTCTGCAGAGGAATAGACTCATGAGCTGTATCGTCTCTGGGAAAGCACAGATCCGCAGGGCTGTTGTGCTGTGAATAGGCTGCCAAGGGAAGGTGCAGACCAGCAACAGCTTTCAGGGCTAGCACCTTCCTTGTGGGAGAAGGAGCCGGACGTTTGCCTTTTCGGAAAGGGGCTCTGCAGAGGAAAAGCATCATGAGCTGTATCGTCTCTGGGAAAGCACAGATCCGCAGGGCTGTTGTGCTGTGAATAGGCTGCCAAGGGAAGGTGCAGACCAGCAACAGCTTTCAGACTTAGCACCTTCCTTGTGGGAGAAGGAGCCAGACGTTTGCCTTTTCCGAAAGGGGCTCTGCAGAGGAAAAGCATCATGAGCTGTATCGTCTCTGGGAAAGCACAGATCCGCAGGGCTGTTGTGCTGTGAATAGGCTGCCAAGGGAAGGTGCAGACCAGCAACAGCTTTCAGACTTAGCACCTTCCTTGTGGGAGAAGGAGCCGGACGTTTGCCTTTTCCGAAAGGGGCTCTGCAGAGGAATAGACTCATGAGCTGTATCGTCTCTGGGAAAGCACAGATCCGCAGGGCTGTTGTGCTGTGAATAGGCTGCCAAGGGAAGGTGCAGACCAACAACAGCTTTCAGGGCTAGCACCTTCCTTGTGGGAGAAGGAGCCGGACGTTTGCCTTTTCCGAAAGGGGCTCTGCAGAGGAAAAGCAGCAGGAGCAGTATCGTCTCTGGGAAAGCACAGATCCGCAGGGCTGTTGTGCTGTGAATAGGCTGCCAAGGGAAGGTGCAGACCAGCAATAGCTTTCAGGGCTAGCACCTTCCTTGTGGGAGAAGGAGCCGGATGTTTGCCTTATCGGAGAGGGGCTCTGCAGAGGAAAAGCATCATGAGCTGTATCGTCTGTGGGAAAGCACAGATCCGCAGGGCTGTTGTGCTGTGAATAGGCTGCCAAGGGAAGGTGCAGACCAGCAACAGCTTTCAGGGCTAGCACCTTCCTTGTGGGAGAAGGAGCCGGATTTTTGCCTTATCGGAGAGGGGCTCTGCAGAGGAAAAGCATCATGAGCTGTATCGTCTCTGGGAAAGCACAGATCCGCAGGGCTGTTGTGCTGTGAATAGGCTGCACGGGGAAGGTGCAGACCAGCAACAGCTTTCAGGGCTAGCACCTTCCTTGTGGGAGAAGGAGCCGGACGTTTGCCTTTTCGGAGAGGAACTCTGCAGAGGAGAAGCAGCAGGAGCTGTATCGTCCCTGGGAAAGCACAGATCCGCCGGGCTGTTGTGCTGTGAATAGGCTGCCAAGGGAATGTGCAGACCAGCAACAGCTTTTTGGCTACCGCCTTCCTTGTGGGAGAAGGAGCCGGAGGTTTGCCTTTTCGGATAGGGGCTCTGCAGAGGAAAAGCAGCATGAGCTGTATCGTCTGTGGGAAAGCACAGATCCGCAGGGCTGTTGTGCTGTGAATAGGCTGCCAAGGGAAGGTGCAGACCAGCAATAGCTTTCAGGGCTAGCACCTTCCTTGTGGGAGAAGGAGCCAGACGTTTGCCTTTTCCGAAAGGGGCTCTGCAGAGGAAAAGCAGCAGGAGCAGTATCGTCTGTGGGAAAGCACAGATCCGCAGGGCTGTTGTGCTGTGAATAGGCTGCCAAGGGAAGGTGCAGACCAGCAATAGCTTTCAGGGCTACCGCCTTCCTTGTGGGGAAGGAGCTGAATTTTTGCCTTATCCGAGAGGGGCTCTGCAGAGGAAAAGCAGCATGAGCTGTATCGTCTCTGGGAAAGCACAGATCCGCAGGGCTGTTGTGCTGTGAATAGGCTGCCAAGGGAAGGTGCAGACCAGCAACAGCTTTCAGGCTTAGCACCTTCCTTGTGGGAGAAGGAGCCGGACGTTTGCCTTTTCCGAAAGGGGCTCTGCAGAGGAATAGACTCATGAGCTGTATCGTCTCTGGGAAAGCACAGATCCGCAGGGCTGTTGTGCTGTGAATAGGCTGCCAAGGGAAGGTGCAGACCAGCAACAGCTTTTTGGCTACCGCCTTCCTTGTGGGAGAAGGAGCCGGACGTTTGCCTTTTCGGATAGGGGCTCTGCAGAGGAAAAGCAGCAGGAGCTGTATCGTCTGTGGGAAAGCACAGATCCGCAGGGCTGTTGTGCTGTGAATAGGCTGCCAAGGGAAGGTGCAGACCAGCAATAGCTTTCAGGGCTAGCACCTTCCTTGTGGGAGAAGGAGCCGGACGTTTGCCTTATCCGAAAGGGGCTCTGCAGAGGAAAAGCAGCATGAGCTGTATCGTCTCTGGGAAAGCACAGATCCGCAGGGCTGTTGTGCTGTGAATAGGCTGCCAAGGGAAGGTGCAGACCAGCAACAGCTTTCAGGCTTAGCACCTTCCTTGTGGGAGAAGGAGCCGGACGTTTGCCTTTTCCGAAAGGGGCTCTGCAGAGGAATAGACTCATGAGCTGTATCGTCTCTGGGAAAGCACAGATCCGCAGGGCTGTTGTGCTGTGAATAGGCTGCCAAGGGAAGGTGCAGACCAGCAACAGCTTTCAGGGCTAGCACCTTCCTTGTGGGAGAAGGAGCCGGACGTTTGCCTTTTCGGAAAGGGGCTCTGCAGAGGAAAAGCATCATGAGCTGTATCGTCTCTGGGAAAGCACAGATCCGCAGGGCTGTTGTGCTGTGAATAGGCTGCCAAGGGAAGGTGCAGACCAGCAACAGCTTTCAGACTTAGCACCTTCCTTGTGGGAGAAGGAGCCGGACGTTTGCCTTTTCCGAAAGGGGCTCTGCAGAGGAAAAGCAGCATGAGCTGTATCGTCTCTGGGAAAGCACAGATCCGCAGGGCTGTTGTGCTGTGAATAGGCTGCCAAGGGAAGGTGCAGACCAGCAACAGCTTTCAGGGCTACCGCCTTCCTTGTGGGAGAAGGAGCTGAATTTTTGCCTTATCGGAGAGGGGCTCTGCAGAGGAAAAGCAGCATGAGCTGTATCGTCTGTGGGAAAGCACAGATCCGCAGGGCTGTTGTGCTGTGAATAGGCTGCCAAGGGAAGGTGCAGACCAGCAACAGCTTTCAGGGCTAGCACCTTCCTTGTGGGAGAAGGAGCCGGACGTTTGCCTTTTCCGAGAGGGGCTCTGCAGAGGAAAAGCATCAGGAGCTGTATCGTCTGTGGGAAAGCACAGATCCGCAGGGCTGTTGTGCTGTGAATAGGCTGCCAAGGGAAGGTGCAGACCAGCAACAGCTTTCAGGCTTAGCACCTTCCTTGTGGGAGAAGGAGCCGGACGTTTGCCTTTTCCGAAAGGGGCTCTGCAGAGGAAAAGCACATGAGCTGTATCGTCTCTGGGAAAGCACAGATCCGCAGGGCTGTTGTGCTGTGAATAGGCTGCCAAGGGAAGGTGCAGACCAGCAACAGCTTTCAGGGCTAGCACCTTCCTTGTGGGAGAAGGAGCCGGATTTTTGCCTTATCGGAGAGGGGCTCTGCAGAGGAAAAGCAGCAGGAGATGTATCGTCTGTGGGAAAGCACAGATCCGCAGGGCTGTTGTGCTGTGAATAGGCTGCCAAGGGAAGGTGCAGACCAACAACAGCTTTCAGGGCTAGCACCTTCCTTGTGGGAGAAGGAGCCGGAAGTTTGCCTTATCGGAGAGGGGCTCTGCAGAGGAAAAGCAGCAGGAGCTGTATCGTCTGTGGGAAAGCACAGATCCGCAGGGCTGTTGTGCTGTGAATAGGCTGCCAAGGGAAGGTGCAGACCAGCAAAAGCTTTCAGGGCTGCCGCCTTCCTTGTGGGAGAAGGAGCCGGATGTTTGCCTTATCCGAGAGGGGCTCTGCAGAGGAAAAGCATCATGAGCTGTATCGTCTCTGGGAAAGCACAGATCCGCAGGGCTGTTGTGCTGTGAATAGGCTGCCAAGGGAAGGTGCAGACCAGCAACAGCTTTTTGGCTACCGCCTTCCTTGTGGGAGAAGGAGCCGGACGTTTGCCTTTTCGGATAGGGGCTCTGCAGAGGAAAAGCAGCATGAGCTGTATCGTCTGTGGGAAAGCACAGATCCGCAGGGCTGTTGTGCTGTGAATAGGCTGCCAAGGGAAGGTGCAGACCAGCAATAGCTTTCAGGGCTACCGCCTTCCTTGTGGGGAAGGAGCTGAATTTTTGCCTTATCCGAGAGGGGCTCTGCAGAGGAAAAGCAGCATGAGCTGTATCGTCTGTGGGAAAGCACAGATCCGCAGGGCTGTTGTGCTGTGAATAGGCTGCCAAGGGAAGGTGCAGACCAGCAATAGCTTTCAGGGCTAGCACCTTCCTTGTGGGAGAAGGAGCCGGACGTTTGCCTTTTCCGAAAGGGGCTCTGCAGAGGAAAAGCAGCAGGAGCTGTATCGTCTGTGGGAAAGCACAGATCCGCAGGGCTGTTGTGCTGTGAATAGGCTGCCAAGGGAAGGTGCAGACCAGCAATAGCTTTCAGGGCTACCGCCTTCCTTGTGGGAGAAGGAGCTGAATTTTTGCCTTATCCGAGAGGGGCTCTGCAGAGGAAAAGCAGCATGAGCTGTATCGTCTCTGGGAAAGCACAGATCCGCAGGGCTGTTGTGCTGTGAATAGGCTGCCAAGGGAAGGTGCAGACCAGCAACAGCTTTCAGGCTTAGCACCTTCCTTGTGGGAGAAGGAGCCGGACGTTTGCCTTTTCCGAAAGGGGCTCTGCAGAGGAAAAGCATCATGAGCTGTATCGTCTCTGGGAAAGCACAGATCCGCAGGGCTGTTGTGCTGTGAATAGGCTGCCAAGGGAAGGTGCAGACCAGCAACAGCTTTCAGGGCTACCGCCTTCCTTGTGGGAGAAGGAGCTGAATTTTTGCCTTATCCGAGAGGGGCTCAGCAGAGGAAAAGCAGCATGAGCTGTATCGTCTGTGGGAAAGCAGAGATCCGCAGGGCTGTTGTGCTGTGAATAGGCTGCCAAGGGAAGGTGCAGACCAGCAACAGCTTTCAGGGCTAGCACCTTCCTTGTGGGAGAAGGAGCCGGACGTTTGCCTTTTCGGAGAGGGACTCTGCAGAGGAAAAGCAGCAGGAGCTGTATCGTCTCTGGGAAAGCACAGATCCGCCGGGCTGTTGTGCTGTGAATAGGCTGCCAAGGGAAGGTGCAGACCAGCAATAGCTTTAGGGCTAGCACCTTCCTTGTGGGAGAAGGAGCCGGACGTTTGCCTTTTCGGATAGGGGCTCTGCAGAGGAAAAGCAGCAGGAGCTATATCGTCTGTGGGAAAGCACAGATCCGCAGGGCTGTTGTGCTGTGAATAGGCTGCCAAGGGAAGGTGCAGACCAGCAATAGCTTTCAGGGCTAGCACCTTCCTTGTGGGAGAAGGAGCCGGACGTTTGCCTTTTCCGAAAGGGGCTCTGCAGAGGAAAAGCAGCAGGAGCAGTATCGTCTCTGGGAAAGCACAGATCCGCAGGGCTGTTGTGCTGTGAATAGGCTGCCAAGGGAAGGTGCAGACCAGCAACAGCTTTCAGGCTTAGCACCTTCCTTGTGGGAGAAGGAGCCGGACGTTTGCCTTTTCCGAAAGGGGCTCTGCAGAGGAAAAGCAGCAGGAGCTGTATCGTCTGTGGGAAAGCACAGATCCGCAGGGCTGTTGTGCTGTGAATAGGCTGCCAAGGGAAGGTGCAGACCAGCAACAGCTTTCAGGGCTAGCACCTTCCTTGTGGGAGAAGGAGCCGGATGTTTGCCTTATCGGAGAGGGGCTCTGCAGAGGAAAAGCAGCAGGAGCTGTATCGTCTCTGGGAAAGCACAGATCCGCCGGGCTGTTGTGCTGTGAATAGGCTGCCAAGGGAATGTGCAGACCAGCAACAGCTTTTTGGCTACCGCCTTCCTTGTGGGAGAAGGAGCCGGACGTTTGCCTTTTCGGATAGGGGCTCTGCAGAGGAAAAGCAGCAGGAGCTGTATCGTCTGTGGGAAAGCACAGATCCGCAGGGCTGTTGTGCTGTGAATAGGCTGCCAAGGGAAGGTGCAGACCAGCAACAGCTTTCAGGGCTAGCACCTTCCTTGTGGGAGAAGGAGCCGGACGTTTGCCTTTTCCGAAAGGGGCTCTGCAGAGGAAAAGCAGCAGGAGCTGTATCGTCTCTGGGAAAGCACAGATCCGCAGGGCTGTTGTGCTGTGAATAGGCTGCCAAGGGAAGGTGCAGACCAGCAATAGCTTTCAGGGCTACCGCCTTCCTTGTGGGAGAAGGAGCGGAATTTTTGCCTTATCGGAGAGGGGCTCTGCAGAGGAAAAGCAGCAGGAGCTGTATCGTCTGTGGGAAAGCACAGATCCGCAGGGTTGTTGTGCTGTGAATAGGCTGCCAAGGGAAGGTGCAGACCAGCAACAGCTTTCAGGGTTAGCACCTTCCTTGTGGGAGAAGGAGCCGGACGTTTGCCTTTTCGGAGAGGGGCTCTGCAGAGGAATAGACTCATGAGCTGTATCGTCTCTGGGAAAGCACAGATCCGCAGGGCTGTTGTGCTGTGAATAGGCTGCCAAGGGAAGGTGCAGACCAGCAACAGCTTTCAGACTTAGCACCTTCCTTGTGGGAGAAGGAGCCAGACGTTTGCCTTTTCCGAAAGGGGCTCTGCAGAGGAAAAGCATCATGAGCTGTATCGTCTCTGGGAAAGCACAGATCCGCAGGGCTGTTGTGCTGTGAATAGGCTGCCAAGGGAAGGTGCAGACCAGCAACAGCTTTCAGGGTTAGCGCCTTCCTTGTGGGAGAAGGAGCTGAATTTTTGCCTTATCGGAGAGGGGCTCTGCAGAGGAAAAGCAGCATGAGCTGTATCGTCTGTGGGAAAGCAGAGATCCGCAGGGCTGTTGTGCTGTGAATAGGCTGCCAAGGGAAGGTGCAGACCAACAACAGCTTTCAGGGCTAGCAACTTCCTTGTGGGAGAAGGAGCCGGACGTTTGCCTTATCGGAGAGGGGCTCTGCAGAGGAAAAGCAGCAGGAGCAGTATCGTCTCTGGGAAAGCACAGATCCGCAGGGCTGTTGTGCTGTGAATAGGCTGCCAAGGGAAGGTGCAGACCAGCAATAGCTTTCAGGGCTAGCACCTTCCTTGTGGGAGAAGGAGCCGGATGTTTGCCTTATCGGAGAGGGGCTCTGCAGAGGAAAAGCATCATGAGCTGTATCGTCTCTGGGAAAGCACAGATCCGCAGGGCTGTTGTGCTGTGAATAGGCTGCCAAGGGAAGGTGCAGACCAGCAACAGCTTTCAGGGTTAGCACCTTCCTTGTGGGAGAAGGAGCCGGATGTTTGCCTTATCCGAGAGGGGCTCTGCAGAGGAAAAGCATCATGAGCTGTATCGTCTCTGGGAAAGCACAGATCCGCAGGGCTGTTGTGCTGTGAATAGGCTGCCAAGGGAAGGTGCAGACCAGCAACAGCTTTCAGGGCTAGCACCTTCCTTGTGGGAGAAGGAGCCGGACGTTTGCCTTTTCCGAAAGGGGCTCTGCAGAGGAAAAGCAGCAGGAGCAGTATCGTCTCTGGGAAAGCACAGATCCGCAGGGCTGTTGTGCTGTGAATAGGCTGCCAAGGGAAGGTGCAGACCAGCAATAGCTTTCAGGGCTAGCACCTTCCTTGTGGGAGAAGGAGCCGGATGTTTGCCTTATCGGAGAGGGGCTCTGCAGAGGAAAAGCATCATGAGCTGTATCGTCTGTGGGAAAGCACAGATCCGCAGGGCTGTTGTGCTGTGAATAGGCTGCCAAGGGAAGGTGCAGACCAGCAACAGCTTTCAGGGCTAGCACCTTCCTTGTGGGAGAAGGAGCCGGATTTTTGCCTTATCGGAGAGGGGCTCTGCAGAGGAAAAGCATCAGGAGCTGTATCGTCTCTGGGAAAGCACAGATCCGCCGGGCTGTTGTGCTGTGAATAGGCTGCCAAGGGAATGTGCAGACCAGCAACAGCTTTTTGGCTACCGCCTTCCTTGTGGGAGAAGGAGCCGGACGTTTGCCTTTTCGGATAGGGGCTCTGCAGAGGAAAAGCAGCAGGAGCAGTATCGTCTCTGGGAAAGCACAGATCCGCAGGGCTGTTGTGCTGTGAATAGGCTGCCAAGGGAAGGTGCAGACCAACAACAGCTTTCAGGGCTAGCACCTTCCTTGTGGGAGAAGGAGCCGGATTTTTGCCTTATCGGAGAGGGGCTCTGCAGAGGAAAAGCAGCAGGAGATGTATCGTCTCTGGGAAAGCACAGATCCGCAGGGCTGTTGTGCTGTGAATAGGCTGCCAAGGGAAGGTGCAGACCAGCAACAGCTTTCAGGCTTAGCACCTTCCTTGTGGGAGAAGGAGCCGGACGTTTGCCTTTTCGGAAAGGGGCTCTGCAGAGGAAAAGCAGCAGGAGCTGTATCGTCTGTGGGAAAGCACAGATCCGCAGGGCTGTTGTGCTGTGAATAGGCTGCCAAGGGAAGGTGCAGACCAGCAACAGCTTTCAGGGCTAGCACCTTCCTTGTGGGAGAAGGAGCCGGACGTTTGCCTTTTCGGAGAGGAACTCTGCAGAGGAAAAGCAGCAGGAGCTGTATCGTCTCTGGGAAAGCACAGATCCGCCGGGCTGTTGTGCTGTGAATAGGCTGCCAAGGGAAGGTGCAGACCAGCAACAGCTTTCAGGCCTAGCACCTTCCTTGTGGGAGAAGGAGCCGGATTTTTGCCTTATCGGAGAGGGGCTCTGCAGAGGAAAAGCATCAGGAGCTGTATCGTCTCTGGGAAAGCACAGATCCGCAGGGCTGTTGTGCTGTGAATAGGCTGCCAAGGGAAGGTGCAGACCAGCAACAGCTTTCAGGGCTAGCACCTTCCTTGTGGGAGAAGGAGCCGGATGTTTGCCTTATCGGAGAGGGGCTCTGCAGAGGAAAAGCAGCAGGAGCTGTATCGTCTGTGGGAAAGCACAGATCCGCAGGGCTGTTGTGCTGTGAATAGGCTGCCAAGGGAAGGTGCAGACCAGCAACAGCTTTCAGGGCTACCGCCTTCCTTGTGGGAGAAGGAGCTGAATTTTTGCCTTATCGGAGAGGGGCTCTGCAGAGGAAAAGCAGCAGGAGATGTATCGTCTGTGGGAAAGCACAGATCCGCAGGGCTGTTGTGCTGTGAATAGGCTGCCAAGGGAAGGTGCAGACCAGCAACAGCTTTCAGGGCTAGCACCTTCCTTGTGGGAGAAGGAGCCGGACGTTTGCCTTATCGGAGAGGGGCTCTGCAGAGGAAAAGCATCAGGAGCTGTATCGTCTGTGGGAAAGCACAGATCCGCAGGGCTGTTGTGCTGTGAATAGGCTGCCAAGGGAAGGTGCAGACCAGCAACAGCTTTCAGGGCTACCGCCTTCCTTGTGGGAGAAGGAGCCGGATGTTTGCCTTATCGGAGAGGGGCTCTGCAGAGGAAAAGCAGCAGGAGCTGTATCGTCTCTGGGAAAGCACAGATCCGCAGGGCTGTTGTGCTGTGAATAGGCTGCCAAGGGAAGGTGCAGACCAGCAACAGCTTTCAGGGCTAGCACCTTCCTTGTGGGAGAAGGAGCCGGATGTTTGCCTTATTCCGAAAGGGGCTCTGCAGAGGAAAAGCAGCAGGAGCTGTATCGTCTCTGGGAAAGCACAGATCCGCAGGGCTGTTGTGCTGTGAATAGGCTGCCAAGGGAAGGTGCAGACCAGCAACAGCTTTCAGGGCTAGCACCTTCCTTGTGGGAGAAGGAGCCGGATGTTTGCCTTATCCGAGAGGGGCTCTGCAGAGGAAAAGCATCATGAGCTGTATCGTCTGTGGGAAAGCACAGATCCGCAGGGCTGTTGTGCTGTGAATAGGCTGCAAGGGGAAGGTGCAGACCAGCAACAGCTTTCAGGGCTAGCACCTTCCTTGTGGGAGAAGGAGCCGGACGTTTGCCTTTTCGGAGAGGGGCTCTGCAGAGGAAAAGCAGCAGGAGCTGTATCGTCTGTGGGAAAGCACAGATCCGCAGGGCTGTTGTGCTGTGAATAGGCTGCCAAGGGAAGGTGCAGACCAGCAATAGCTTTCAGGGCTACCGCCTTCCTTGTGGGAGAAGGAGCCGGACGTTTGCCTTATCGGAGAGGGGCTCTGCAGAGGAAAAGCAGCAGGAGCTGTATCGTCTGTGGGAAAGCACAGATCCGCAGGGCTGTTGTGCTGTGAATAGGCTGCCAAGGGAAGGTGCAGACCAGCAATAGCTTTCAGGGCTTAGCGCCTTCCTTGTGGGAGAAGGAGCCGGATGTTTGCCTTATCGGAGAGGGGCTCTGCAGAGGAAAAGCAGCATGAGCTGTATCGTCTGTGGGAAAGCACAGATCCGCAGGGCTGTTGTGCTGTGAATAGGCTGCCAAGGGAAGGTGCAGACCAGCAACAGCTTTCAGGGCTAGCACCTTCCTTGTGGGAGAAGGAGCCGGACGTTTGCCTTTTCCGAAAGGGGCTCTGCAGAGGAAAAGCAGCAGGAGCAGTATCGTCTGTGGGAAAGCACAGATCCGCAGGGCTGTTGTGCTGTGAATAGGCTGCCAAGGGAAGGTGCAGACCAGCAACAGCTTTCAGGGCTAGCACCTTCCTTGTGGGAGAAGGAGCCGGACGTTTGCCTTTTCCGAGAGGGGCTCTGCAGAGGAAAAGCATCATGAGCTGTATCGTCTCTGGGAAAGCACAGATCCGCAGGGCTGTTGTGCTGTGAATAGGCTGCCAAGGGAAGGTGCAGACCAGCAACAGCTTTCAGGCTTAGCACCTTCCTTGTGGGAGAAGGAGCCGGACGTTTGCCTTTTCCGAAAGGGGCTCTGCAGAGGAAAAGCATCATGAGCTGTATCGTCTCTGGGAAAGCACAGATCCGCAGGGCTGTTGTGCTGTGAATAGGCTGCCAAGGGAAGGTGCAGACCAGCAACAGCTTTCAGGGCTAGCACCTTCCTTGTGGGAGAAGGAGCCGGACGTTTGCCTTTTCCGAAAGGGGCTCTGCAGAGGAAAAGCAGCAGGAGCTGTATCGTCTCTGGGAAAGCACAGATCCGCAGGGCTGTTGTGCTGTGAATAGGCTGCCAAGGGAAGGTGCAGACCAGCAATAGCTTTCAGGGCTAGCACCTTCCTTGTGGGAGAAGGAGCCGGATGTTTGCCTTATCCGAGAGGGGCTCTGCAGAGGAAAAGCAGCATGAGCTGTATCGTCTGTGGGAAAGCACAGATCCGCAGGGCTGTTGTGCTGTGAATAGGCTGCCAAGGGAAGGTGCAGACCAGCAACAGCTTTCAGGGCTAGCACCTTCCTTGTGGGAGAAGGAGCCGGACGTTTGCCTTTTCGGAGAGGAACTCTGCAGAGGAGAAGCAGCAGGAGCTGTATCGTCTCTGGGAAAGCACAGATCCGCCGGGCTGTTGTGCTGTGAATAGGCTGCCAAGGGAATGTGCAGACCAGCAACAGCTTTTTGGCTACCGCCTTCCTTGTGGGAGAAGGAGCCGGACGTTTGCCTTTTCGGATAGGGGCTCTGCAGAGGAAAAGCAGCAGGAGATATATCGTCTGTGGGAAAGCACAGATCCGCAGGGCTGTTGTGCTGTGAATAGGCTGCCAAGGGAAGGTGCAGACCAGCAATAGCTTTCAGGGCTAGCACCTTCCTTGTGGGAGAAGGAGCCAGACGTTTGCCTTTTCCGAAAGGGGCTCTGCAGAGGAAAAGCAGCAGGAGCAGTATCGTCTCTGGGAAAGCACAGATCCGCAGGGCTGTTGTGCTGTGAATAGGCTGCCAAGGGAAGGTGCAGACCAGCAACAGCTTTCAGGCTTAGCACCTTCCTTGTGGGAGAAGGAGCCGGACGTTTGCCTTTTCCGAAAGGGGCTCTGCAGAGGAAAAGCAGCAGGAGCTGTATCGTCTGTGGGAAAGCACAGATCCGCAGGGCTGTTGTGCTGAGAATAGGCTGCCAAGGGAAGGTGCAGACCAGCAACAGCTTTCAGGGCTAGCACCTTCCTTGCGGGAGAAGGAGCCGGACGTTTGCCTTTTCGGAGAGGAACTCTGCAGAGGAGAAGCAGCAGGAGCTGTATCGTCTCTGGGAAAGCACAGATCCGCCGGGCTGTTGTGCTGTGAATAGGCTGCCAAGGGAATGTGCAGACCAGCAACAGCTTTTTGGCTACCGCCTTCCTTGTGGGAGAAGGAGCCGGACGTTTGCCTTTTCGGATAGGGGCTCTGCAGAGGAAAAGCAGCAGGAGCTGTATCGTCTGTGGGAAAGCACAGATCCGCAGGGCTGTTGTGCTGTGAATAGGCTGCCAAGGGAAGGTGCAGACCAGCAATAGCTTTCAGGGCTAGCACCTTCCTTGTGGGAGAAGGAGCCAAACGTTTGCCTTTTCCGAGAGGGGCTCTGCAGAGGAAAAGCAGCAGGAGCTGTATCGTCTCTGGGAAAGCACAGATCCGCAGGGCTGTTGTGCTGTGAATAGGCTGCCAAGGGAAGGTGCAGACCAGCAATAGCTTTCAGGCTTACCGCCTTCCTTGTGGGAGAAGGAGCTGAATTTTTGCCTTACCCGAGAGGGGCTCTGCAGAGGAAAAGCAGCAGGAGCTGTATCGTCTGTGGGAAAGCACAGATCCGCAGGGCTGTTGTGCTGTGAATAGGCTGCCAAGGGAAGGTGCAGACCAGCAACAGCTTTCAGGCTTAGCACCTTCCTTGTGGGAGAAGGAGCCGGACGTTTGCCTTTTCCGAAAGGGGCTCTGCAGAGGAATAGACTCATGAGCTGTATCGTCTCTGGGAAAGCACAGATCCGCAGGGCTGTTGTGCTGTGAATAGGCTGCCAAGGGAAGGTGCAGACCAGCAACAGCTTTCAGGCTTAGCACCTTCCTTGTGGGAGAAGGAGCTGAATGTTTGCCTTATCCGAGAGGGGCTCAGCAGAGGAAAAGCATCATGAGCTGTATCGTCTCTGGGAAAGCAGAGATCCGCAGGGCTGTTGTGCTGTGAATAGGCTGCCAAGGGAAGGTGCAGACCAACAACAGCTTTCAGGGCTAGCAACTTCCTTGTGGGAGAAGGAGCCGGACGTTTGCCTTATCCGAAAGGGGCTCTGCAGAGGAAAAGCAGCAGGAGCAGTATCGTCTCTGGGAAAGCACAGATCCGCAGGGCTGTTGTGCTGTGAATAGGCTGCCAAGGGAAGGTGCAGACCAGCAACAGCTTTCAGGGCTAGCACCTTCCTTGTGGGAGAAGGAGCCGGATGTTTGCCTTATCGGAGAGGGGCTCTGCAGAGGAAAAGCAGCAGGAGCTGTATCGTCTCTGGGAAAGCACAGATCCGCAGGGCTGTTGTGCTGTGAATAGGCTGCCAAGGGAAGGTGCAGACCAGCAACAGCTTTCAGGGTTAGCACCTTCCTTGTGGGAGAAGGAGCCGGACGTTTGCCTTTTCGGAAAGGGGCTCTGCAGAGGAAAAGCATCATGAGCTGTATCGTCTCTGGGAAAGCACAGATCCGCAGGGCTGTTGTGCTGTGAATAGGCTGCCAAGGGAAGGTGCAGACCAGCAACAGCTTTCAGGGCTAGCACCTTCCTTGTGGGAGAAGGAGCCGGACGTTTGCCTTTTCCGAAAGGGGCTCTGCAGAGGAAAAGCATCATGAGCTGTATCGTCTCTGGGAAAGCACAGATCCGCAGGGCTGTTGTGCTGTGAATAGGCTGCCAAGGGAAGGTGCAGACCAGCAATAGCTTTCAGGGCTAGCACCTTCCTTGTGGGAGAAGGAGCCGGATGTTTGCCTTATCGGAGAGGGGCTCTGCAGAGGAAAAGCATCATGAGCTGTATCGTCTGTGGGAAAGCACAGATCCGCAGGGCTGTTGTGCTGTGAATAGGCTGCCAAGGGAAGGTGCAGACCAGCAACAGCTTTCAGGGCTAGCACCTTCCTTGTGGGAGAAGGAGCCGGATTTTTGCCTTTTCGGAGAGGGGCTCTGCAGAGGAAAAGCATCATGAGCTGTATCGTCTCTGGGAAAGCACAGATCCGCCAGGCTGTTGTGCTGTGAATAGGCTGCCAAGGGAAGGTGCAGACCAGCAACAGCTTTTTGGCTACCGCCTTCCTTGTGGGAGAAGGAGCCGGACGTTTGCCTTTTCGGATAGGGGCTCTGCAGAGGAAAAGCAGCAGGAGCAGTATCGTCTCTGGGAAAGCACAGATCCGCAGGGCTGTTGTGCTGTGAATAGGCTGCCAAGGGAAGGTGCAGACCAACAACAGCTTTCAGGGCTAGCACCTTCCTTGTGGGAGAAGGAGCCGGATTTTTTGCCTTATTGGAGAGGGGCTCTGCAGAGGAAAAGCAGCAGAAGATGTATCGTCTCTGGGAAAGCACAGATCCGCAAGGCTGTTGTGCTGTGAATAGGCTGCCAAGGGAAGGTGCAGACCAGCAACAGCTTTCAGGCTTAGCACCTTCCTTGTGGGAGAAGGAGCCGGATTTTTTGCCTTATCGGAGAGGGGCTCTGCAGAGGAAAAGCATCATGAGCTGTATCGTCTGTGGGAAAGCACAGATCCGCAGGGCTGTTGTGCTGTGAATAGGCTGCCAAGGGAAGGTGCAGACCAGCAACAGCTTTCAGGGCTAGCACCTTCCTTGTGGGAGAAGGAGCCGGACGTTTGCCTTTTCGGAGAGGAACTCTGCAGAGGAAAAGCAGCAGGAGATGTATCGTCTCTGGGAAAGCACAGATCCGCGGGCTGTTGTGCTGTGAATAGGCTGCCAAGGGAAGGTGCAGACCAACAACAGCTTTCAGGGCTAGCACCTTCCTTGTGGGAGAAGGAGCCGGATTTTTGCCTTATTGGAGAGGGGCTCTGCAGAGGAAAAGCATCAGGAGCTGTATCGTCTGTGGGAAAGCACAGATCCGCAGGGCTGTTGTGCTGTGAATAGGCTGCCAAGGGAAGGTGCAGACCAGCAACAGCTTTCAGGGCTACCGCCTTCCTTGTGGGAGAAGGAGCCGGATGTTTGCTTTATCGGAGAGGGGCTCTGCAGAGGAAAAGCAGCAGGAGCTGTATCGTCTGTGGGAAAGCACAGATCCGCAGGGCTGTTGTGCTGTGAATAGGCTGCCAAGGGAAGGTGCAGAGCAGCAACAGCTTTCAGGGCTACCGCCTTCCTTGTGGGAGAAGGAGCTGAATTTTTGCCTTATCGGAGAGGGGCTCTGCAGAGGAAAAGCAGCAGGAGATGTATCGTCTGTGGGAAAGCACAGATCCGCAGGGCTGTTGTGCTGTGAATAGGCTGCCAAGGGAAGGTGCAGACCAACAACAGCTTTCAGGGCTAGCACCTTCCTTGTGGGAGAAGGAGCCGGACGTTTGCCTTATCGGAGAGGGGCTCTGCAGAGGAAAAGCATCAGGAGCTGTATCGTCTGTGGGAAAGCACAGATCCGCAGGGCTGTTGTGCTGTGAATAGGCTGCCAAGGGAAGGTGCAGACCAGCAAAAGCTTTCAGGGCTGCCGCCTTCCTTGTGGGAGAAGGAGCCGGATGTTTGCCTTATCCGAGAGGGGCTCTGCAGAGGAAAAGCATCATGAGCTGTATCGTCTCTGGGAAAGCACAGATCCGCAGGGCTGTTGTGCTGTGAATAGGCTGCCAAGGGAAGGTGCAGACCAGCAACAGCTTTCAGGGCTAGCACCTTCCTTGTGGGAGAAGGAGCCGGACGTTTGCCTTTTCGGAGAGGGGCTCTGCAGAGGAAAAGCAGCAGGAGCTGTATCGTCTCTGGGAAAGCACAGATCCGCAGGGCTGTTGTGCTGTGAATAGGCTGCCAAGGGAAGGTGCAGACCAGCAACAGCTTTTTGGCTACCGCCTTCCTTGTGGGAGAAGGAGCCGGACGTTTGCCTTTTCGGATAGGGGCTCTGCAGAGGAAAAGCATCATGAGCTGTATCGTCTGTGGGAAAGCACAGATCCGCAGGGCTGTTGTGCTGTGAATAGGCTGCCAAGGGAAGGTGCAGACCAGCAACAGCTTTCAGGGCTAGCACCTTCCTTGTGGGAGAAGGAGCCGGACGTTTGCCTTTTCCGAAAGGGGCTCTGCAGAGGAAAAGCAGCAGGAGCAGTATCGTCTCTGGGAAAGCACAGATCCGCAGGGCTGTTGTGCTGTGAATAGGCTGCCAAGGGAAGGTGCAGACCAGCAACAGCTTTCAGGCTTAGCACCTTCCTTGTGGGAGAAGGAGCCGGACGTTTGCCTTTTCCGAAAGGGGCTCTGCAGAGGAAAAGCAGCAGGAGCTGTATCGTCTGTGGGAAAGCACAGATCCGCAGGGCTGTTGTGCTGTGAATAGGCTGCCAAGGGAAGGTGCAGACCAGCAATAGCTTTCAGGGCTAGCACCTTCCTTGCGGGAGAAGGAGCCAGACGTTTGCCTTTTCGGAGAGGGGCTCTGCAGAGGAGAAGCAGCAGGAGCTGTATCGTCTCTGGGAAAGCACAGATCCGCCAGGGCTGTTGTGCTGTGAATAGGCTGCCAAGGGAAGGTGCAGACCAGCAGCAGCTCTTTGGCGTGCACTTTCCTGTGGGAGAAGGAGCCGGACGTTTGCCTTTTCGGATAGGGGCTCTGCAGAGGAAAAGCAGCAGGAGCTGTATCGTCTGTGGGAAAGCACAGATCCGCAGGGCTGTTGTGCTGTGA
>JAZGTQ010000289.1:0-60836 GCA_037953605.1 Necrosyrtes monachus
AGGTACTGCTCAGACAAACTGCTGCTGCACAGGGCCCCCTGCACTGCCTGGCATGGTCCCCCCAGCACTGCAGTAGTGTGCGCAGTTCAGGTCCAGAACTGGCCCAGATGATAATGACTGCTGCAGCCTGGTCAGGCTCTGCATAGCTTTGGGCCAGGCAGGACCATCACCTTGATTCAGCCAGAAATGCACCTCGCTCCCAGGGGTGTTCTGGGGTGTTGGGAGATTCCTGATAGGGGAAGATGTCACAGAGCACAGAAACGGTGCAGCTGTTACCATGGCTGGTGCCTGTCCAGAGCCCTCCGATGCTTGCTTGGCATCCTCAGCCAGGCACATAGTGCTCTGCCTGGAGGTGCACAGGTCCCAAGCCAACAGCCAGGTTGAGGCAGGAGACCTGCCTGCCCTCCTGGCCTCACGCTGGCTCCGATGGTAACAGCAGGCACAGATAAGAGCCAGTAAATGCTGGCAAAGACTCTGTTTCATTGAGCAGTGTGGGGAACCATGGGCAGGCAGGAGGGCTTGGGCAGCTGGTCAGTGCTGCCTGCATGGGGCTGTGTCCCCACAGGACTATTCACAGCCCCAGAGACATCTCAGTACCAGCCTGTGCATGCCGTGGTGCAGGAGGAGGCAGCCAGAGTCAACCAGCTGCCAAGCTCCTAAGCCTCGCAAATGCTGGTGCACACAGCCGAGCCCTGGGCACAGGCAGCGAAGGGCTTTGTGGCCACCCTGCTCCATTCCCCAGGGCCCAGCACTCATCCTCGCTGAAAAGCCCTTTTGATTCAGGTGAGGTAATCATGCCTGTGAAGGGGAATGACCCAGGAGGATCAGCCATCTCATGCCATTCCTCCAAGGCGTGGAGTGCCCACCAAGTGCCCCCGGGTGTTTCCAGCACAGGGACCCTCAGCATTGTTGGCTGCAAACTGGCAGAATGGGTGGAGATCGATGAAGCCCAATGGACACCCCGGGGAAGGGATGGAGGATGCATCTGCAGCCCAAGACACTGACTGAGGGTGACTGAGACACTCTGGCAAGGTCAGATCACCCTGGGGTAGGATCCCTCTGGGCCTTCCCCAAGGACTGGGGACATCAGCAATGACAGTCCCAGCCAGGCATTTAGACCAGCATCACTGGGCCCTGCTCTGGTGTCCACTTGTTGCTGCCTGAGGGCACAGCCACGGTCCCTTCCCCCATCCCAGACCCAGAGGTAGGCAACAGGCTGTCCCCTTACCTGAACACGTCACTCCAGCATCGACGAGTGTGAACACAGTCATTTTCACCCCATCCGCTGTGTTCGCAGTCAGACAGGGCAGACTCGGTGCCTTTACAGCCAACATCATCCATCCAGATGGGGCCAGATCCTGCCCCAAAGTGTCCATACTGAGGAGCTCCAACAGCAGACCCACAGCCCAGCTGCTTACAAACCACTGCTGCATCGTTCAGGTTCCAGTAGTCACCACACACCGTCCCCCACTGGCCTTGTTGTTTCACCTCCACTCTCCCAGCACAGCGCCTGCCGCCATCTGCCAGCCTCACCTCCACAGCACCTTCAAACACTGACACAGGACCAGTTAGAACAGCACCAAGCCCCAGCACTGCAGGTTTGGGGAAACCCCCTACATGGGCCAAATCACAGGTACTGGGGTAGGAGCCCTCTCCCCTCCAAGTCTGTCCCCCGAGCACTGCAGGGGTCTCTTCTACTCTTCACGGGCGCTGCAAGGCTGGGGGTCTGCAGTTCTGGCCCTGCTGGGTCATTTGTGGCCCCACAGCCTTTGGCACCTCCTTCGACCCCAACAGCCAGCTGCCACCTGCCCCTGGCCCGTGCCCACCTCGGGCACCTGCTCCTCCCCAGCCAGCACCCTGAGAAGAGACCTGCCCCACCAAGGCTCCCCCAAGCACACTCTGCTGCTTCTCCCCAAAGACACCAGCTCCCCTGGACAACAACCTGCCCTGCCCTTCTCCCAGCTTATCCTCTGCCTTCAGGCCTTTCCGTGTCCCCTGTGGAACAACACGATGATCCCACTGAGCCCTCCCAACCCATGCCCCCTCCTTGTGCTGGGGCAGCAGCCCAGCCCTGCCCTGTATAGGATCCCCCAGGAAGGTCACCTCTCTGCCAGCCTGTGCGAACAGACAGCCCACTTCCCTTGTCTCAACAGGCACAACCTGCCCCCGCTCAGGCTGGAGCTCACCCCAGCGTTCAACACCTCCCTGAGTCCTTACGTGTGCAGGTGACAACAGCGCTGTTCGCGTGGGTGCAGGGCTGGTCCCTGGAGGACCCTCTGCGGCAGGAGATGAGGCGGGATTCATTCCCCACACACTGCAGCTCTCCATCCCAGATGGGACTGACCCCTTCTCCAAAGTGAGCTGGCCCAGCAACAGGCAGGGCCACGCCGCACTGCAACTCCCTGCAGACCACGTCAGCAGCTTTGGGACCAAAGTGTGAATCACAGACAGTTTTCCACTGGTCCCCGTCATGGATCTCCACACGTCCTGAGCAGCGGCTCTTCCCTTCCACCAGCCGGACAAATTCTGGAAGAAAACCAAAACAACTGGGAGTTCCCAGAGCCCTCTGGCAGTTAAATGCCCACGTCCCGCATCACCCCCAGCAAGCTGTGACCAAACTGCCCTTTGCACATTCCAGAGGAAGTTGTTGGGAGGGTGTTTGTGACACAGGCACATCCAGACCCCCACGCACCCCATCTCTACACCATCAGAGCACTCGAGGGTATGTGTCTGTCGCAGCACCAGGCACCACTCAGACAAACTGCTGCTGCAAAGGGTGCCCTGCACTGCCTGGCGTGGTCCCCCCAGCACTGCAGTAGTGTGCACAGTTCAGGTCCAGAACTGGCCCAGATGATAATGACTGCTGCAGCCTGGTCAGCCCCTGCAGAGCTTTGGACCAGGCAGGACCATCACCTTGATGCAGGCAGAAGCACCCCCTGATCCCAGGGGTGTTCTGGTGTGTTGGAAGGTTCATTTTAGGCGGAAGATGTCACAGAGCACAGAAATGGTGCAGCTGCTATGATGGCTGGTGCTTGTCCAGATCCCTCTGATGTCTGCTCGGGGGGAGGGTGTCCTCAGCCAGGGACACAGTGCTCTGCCTGGAGGTGTCCACAACCCAGATGGATGGCCGCACAGAGGGGCAGGAGACTCCCACTGGGCCTGTGCTAGCCTCTCAGAGAACAGCAGGCAGAGAGGAGGATCAGTAACTGCCGCCAAAGCCCCTGTGTCATGGGGCAGTGTGGGGAACCGTGGGCAGGCAGGAGGGCTTGGGCAGCTGGGTCAGTGCTGCCTGCACATGGCTCATGTCCCCACAGGACTATTCACAGCCCCAGGGACATCTCAGTACCAGCCTGTGCATGCCGTGGTGCAGGAGGAGGCAGCCAGAGTCAAGCAGCTGCCAAGCTCCTAAGCCTCGCAAATGCTGGTCCACACAGCCGAGCCCTGGGCACAGGCAGCGAAGGGCTTTGTGGCCACCCTGCTCCATTCCCCAGGGCCCAGCACTCATCCTCGCTGAAAAGCCCTTTTGATTCAGGTGAGGTAATCATGCCTGTGAAGGGGAATGACCTAGGAGGATCAGCCATCTCATGCCATTCCTCCAAGGCGTGGAGTGCCCACCAAGTGCCCCCAGGTGTTTCCAGCACAGGGACCCTCAGCATTGTTGGCTGCAAACTGGCAGAATGGGTGGAGATCGATGAAGCCCAATGGACACCCCAGGGAAGGGATGGAGGATGCATCTGCAGCCCAAGACACTGACTGAGGGTGACTGAGACACTCTGGCAAGGTCAGATCACTCTGGGGTAGGCTTCCTCTGGGCCTTCCCCAAGGACTGGGGACATCAGCAATGACAGTCCCAGCCAGGCAGTTAGACCAGCATCACTGGGCCCTGCTCTGGTGTCCACTTGTTGCTCCCTGAGGGCACAGCCATGGTCTCTTCCCCCATCCCAGACCCAGAGGTAGGCAGCAGGCTATCCTCCTTACCTGAACACGTCACTCCAGCATCGAGAGTGTGAACACAGTTATGTTCACCCCATCCTCTGTGTTCGCAGTCAGACAGGGCAGACTCGGTGCCTTTACAGCCAACATCATCCATCCAGATGGGGCCAGATCCTGCCCCAAAGTGTCCATACTGAGGAGCTCCAACAGCAGACCCACAGCCCAGCTGCTTACAAACCACTGCTGCATCGTTCATGCTCCAGTAGTCACCACACACCGTCCCCCACTTGCCATTGTGTTTCACCTCCACTCTCCCAGCACAGCGCCTGCCGCCATCCGCCAGCCTCACCTCCGCAGCCCCTTCAAACACCAGCATGGGATGGGTCAGGAGAGTGCCAAACCCCAGCACTGCAGGTTTGGGGGAACCCCCTACCTGGGCCGAATCACAGGTACTGGGGTAGGAGCCCTCTCTCCCTCTCCCCTCCAGGCTGTCCCCAGTGCAGTGCAGGGGTCCCTTCTATCCCCACGGGCTGCGCAAGGCTGTGGGTGCCCAGTTCCAGCCCAGCTGGGTCACTCGCCATCCCACTGCACAAGGCAGCTCTTCCCACCCCAACGGCCACCTGCCCCCCACCCACACCCACCCACACACTGCCCAGCGCTGCACTGGACACCCACTACTCCCCAGCCCTGCACCCCCTCAACAGCTCCTTGTTCCCAGGCCTGCAGCTTCCAGCACCAGCCTGCACCTGCCCCAGCACCATCCAAACCCACCCCCACCCCCAGGGCTCTCTGGGTTCCCAGGGAGCACTGAGATGATTCTGAGGATCCCCCAACCCATGTCCCTTCCTCACCCCTGGTGGTGTCAGCCCACTCCATGCACTGGGCCAAGCTCCCCAGGAAGGATGTCTCTCTACTGCAGATGCCCCGGTCCCCTTCTCTCTGTGGGGTCCAAACCGCTCTCAGGGGGTCAGGGGTGCCCTGGACCAAGGGGGCAGTGAGCAGCACACAAACCCTCCGAGGTACCCTAGAGCTCAGCAGTGCCCTGGGCATCTCTGCGTGCTGCCATCACCAGCTAGGCCACCACCAGCTCCAGAGGTACAGTGCTGGGGAAGAGGGGACCCCAAAGGGGTACCCCAGGACAGGGTGTCTGTGAATCCAGACAGGCACAGGCTGCCCTGAACACTGGAGCCCTGGGAAAGGAGCTATTCTCGCCCACCCAGATGGGCACAGGGAAAGGCACAGGGTCCCTGGACCTGAGCACCTTCTGGCCCTCATCTCAGCAGCACCTGCAAAGAAACCCCATTCCCAGACAAATCCCAATGGCCACCCTGGTACCTGCTGGCCCTGGGCTGTGGGACAAGGGACTCGGCACTTACCCCTGCACAGCTGTACCCAGAGGAGCAGCCACAGCACCTGAGGGGACAGGAGTCCCTCGGTGCCCATCCTGAGCCTCCTGCCCTGCCAGCACATCCCTGCTGCGCCGCACTCCCTGCCACGGCTGCTGGGGACTCATGGGGACAATGACGACGGGAGGGCAATATATCTCTGCAGATGCCAGCCCAGCTACAGGAGGAGCCAATCGAAGCAGCAGCACCTTTTTAGACATTATCGGGAGCGATCTCCCCTCCGACACAGCCCAGCCCTCCAATGAACTTCTCCAGCACCATTCATGACCATATATGAGAGACGGCTCCGCTACAGGTGTCACGTCACTGTGGTGGGGGGCCGTCAGAAGACAGGGCCAGTTGTGGGGGGGAACAGGTTTTTCACCCCCTGAACCGTGCCGTGTGGACTGGGAGCACTGAGCATCTCCTATGCCGGGCACATCCGAGAGCTCCAGGTGTCCAGCCACCCCTGTGCCATGGGAATCACCGGGCTGAGCCTGCAGCGGGGGCTGTGTCAGGAAGGGAAGGAAACAGCCCCTGCCCCTGCTTCAGAGCCCGCTCTGCTGGGAGCAGCAGCTGGGAAAGGGCCTTAGCCCAGGCCAGAGCCCCATCCCAGCAGCGCTGCCTCGCCCGTCCCTCCCTGGAGAGCCCCACGGAAGGTCCCTTCCAATGAGCTGGAGCTGGGACCTGTCTCTGTCCCGGCAGCAGACATGCAGCCCGGAGGCTCAGACATATCCCTGACTCTCGGCATGTCACCCAGGGGCCGTTATTCCCCGCGGGTGGCTCGGGAGCTGCAGCCTGCAGGTGCACAAACCACAGCCCACGTGGCCTCGCAGCGCTCCCCGCGCTCCGGAGGAAGTCTGTGGTTTCCTCCTGGCGCCGTGCCCAGGCACATCCCTGCGGTGCCCCCGAGCCACCCCTACCCCGACTGCTCCAGCCAGGGCTGCAGAGGCTGCTCCTTCGGCCTCGCAGAGACGGGGCCGGGCGCATCCCGTCCCCTCTGGTGCCCTTGTGACAGCACACGGCCGCTCTGCACCCAGCCCCGCAGCCATGGGGTGCCATCGGTGACGTCAACACTGCCATCCTCCCACGGCCACTGCTGCGTGCTCATGATTTATGCTGACAGTGACCTCACACCCCTCCTACTGCCACCACTGCGTGTGCCTGAGTGACAGTGCCACACGGGTGTGCGCGGTAGATGGACTTCTGCTAATGATGGGTCTTCCAAAAAGCCGTGTTTGGTCGTGGTCTGAATATTATTTTGGTGACACCAGAAGCACCTACCCAAGCTCTGTGCCAGCTCCCGGCCTACCAGCTCTCCAGGCACCAGTGACATCACAAGTTCATCCGTACACAGCCACGTGCATACTCCTAGCCTATCTGCTACTCAGCCACAGGTGATGTCATAGTATCTGCATCTGACATGGGCCTGCTCCTGGCCTATCAGCTACTCAGGCAGCAGTGACATTAGAAGCACCTACACGTGCCATTGGCCTACTCCAGGCCTATGAGCTGCTCAGGCAGGAGTGACCTCATAAGCACAGACACAAGCCATGGGCCAGCTCCTGCTCTATCAGCTACTCAGGCACCAGTGACCTCACACATACGGGTACACCCATTTGCCAGGTACTTGCTGTTGCAGTAGTCTGCCTCCGGTGACCTTACAAGAACCTGTAAGGGCTATGCACCTGGTCCTGGCCTATCAGCTCTTCAGCCCAGAGTGACAACACAAGTACATACCCAAGCCATGTGTTGTCCTCTTGCCTAGCAGCTACTCAGGCACCAGTGAGCTGGCCACCACATAGCCACCTACTTGCTATCTGCTTGCCTGTGAGATGCAAAGGCACAAGTGACCTCACAAGCTCTGACACAAGCCACGCCCCTACTCTTGGCCTATCAGCTACTCAGGTATCAGTAATCTCACAACCACTTACACAAGCCACGTGCCAGCTCCCAGCCTATGATCTACTCAGGCACCAGTGACCTCACAAGCACATACCAACCTATTTTCTACCTGCTCCTCTGGTGGGGTGACCCCATGTGGCAGCCCCCACCCAGTCACTTGCTCACTCCCCACCAGGGAGATGGGGGAGGAAAGTGGAAGGATAAAAGGGAGAAAAAAATCTCATGGGTCAAGATAAAGACAGTTTAATAAGTGGATTACTTTTTCTACTTTGAAGAACACCCAGCACTCCCCTAGTTCTCTTGCTGACTATGACGTCATATGGTGTGGAATATCCCTTTGGTCCATTGGGGTCAGCTGTCCTGACTTTGTCCCCTCCCAGCCGCTTGCCACCCCCAGCCTCCTCACTGTCGGGGCAGAGTGAGAAACAGAGAAGGCCTTGATGCTGTGCAAGCGCTGCTCAGCAGTAGCTACAGTGTCAGTGTGTTATCAGTCAACACTCTTTTGAGCACCAAGGCAAAGCTCAGCACCATAGGGGCTGCTAACAAGAAAACTAATGCCATCCCAGCCAGACCCACTACAATCTTCACACCTTGTTCCCTCCCGTTTACATCCTGCTCAGGTCCTACAGGATTCAATACATTTACATCCACCATCACCACCCCCTTCCCCATCCTTTGACAGGACGTACACACAGCATACTGCATTTGGCTGGTGTGGCTCAGGTGGACCTGCACAAGTGCCAGCACACTCCTGACCTCTCCCCTCTCTCAGTCAGCCAGAGCTCTTTGAAACATTCAATCAGGTTATCAACCTAAGGACAAGGAAATGTATATAGCACCAGTCTGCACCCCACAGTGGTCTTACAGGTAGCGGTGAGATCCCCCACAACCCCATGGGGAAAGGGAGTTCCCCACTACCACCCTACCTCTCTGCTTGGAACCTCAAAAGCCACTTTGCAGTTCCTGGGCTCACTGGCTAGTTCCTCTTGTCCCCATGGTCTTTTTTGAGATCCTCTTTGGGTCTCTTCCATATTGTCCCCATGCACATATTCTTCTGAAGTTGGCACTTTGTCCTGCTTTTCCGTGTTCACAGATGGCGTTGCCCATGTCTTGCAGCACCGAGGAAAGCTCAGAGTCTGCCCCAGTAACCCTGCATGGCCATCCTGCTGGGCTGGGCCGGGATGTGGGGGCCTCCTAGGCCGGTTCACGGGATTGGGCTCTTCTTGGTATGTTAACAGGATTTGTACTGAGGGCTCCTTGGTGACCTCCTAGGAGGGGGCCATAGCCCTCGGGCATGTCCCACCTTGTCTGTGTCCTCCCCACCCTCTTGAAGTTCCTCCCAACCCAGACATGTCTGGACTTCTTCCACAGCCTGGTAAAGTGGGGGACCTTAACCCACCCTTGTACTTCTCTTTCTGTTCACATTTAAACTCTAATTGTTCATTCCATTAGCTCCTATTAAAGTTTTTATCCATTTTACACCTATGTTATAATGGCTACATATATTTAATTCCTCCAGATTTATACATGGTTTTATATATAAAAATACATATACATATAAATGTATACATGTATATATGTGTATAGAGGGGTGTATATATATTTAAAATACAGTATCTATTCATAAATACATAAAAAAATATTTATACGTATTTGTACACTCACACATATGTATATAAAACCAAAAATGTATATATTGTAGTACAGGTATATATTTTGATATCTGAGCACTTCCTTGTCCAAAGCAGGCAGGCAGCCAGTCACAGGGCTGCATGAGAACATGTGGGTATGAGGGTGTCCTGGTTTCAGCTGGGATAGAGTTAGTTGCTGGCTGGGGTTAAACCACAACAGTCCTTTTTGGCGCCCAACGTGGGGCACGAAGGGTTGAGAGAACGACAAACCTGACCAGAGCTTGTTAAAACAAATCTGTTACAAGCATTCATTATATTGGTCTAATAGTCGCTGGTCATTATGTTGATTTATGTGTTCTTAGAGTTGTTGCTCTGGTTTTTAAAGTTCTGTTACATATCACCTCACTTGCTGTATGTAGTCCCTCTTCTGCTGCTTATCGTCCGTGGGAGGTGGATTAAGGTTTTCGCTTTGATGTATTGTATAACACTGGTTTATGGTATGATAAAGTCATCGGTTGTGGGATTAATCTGGTATTTGCACTCAGCATTGTCACCTTTATACTGCCGGAGCCATCTGTGGGAAACTATTAATAATTACACCATTTACCTTTCCTCCTTGGAAAGCCAATCTATGGGTGGGGTACCTTTCTTCCCCTCTCCTTTCTCCTTCAGTCCAGTTACAATGGTGCTTGAGAATTTTGAAGAAGTTGAATACTCTTGGGATGTTGAGACCAGCACGGTCCTAGCCCTACTGCTAGGAATTAGCATGCTCCTGAATGTGGTTCAGCTCTTGTTTAAGGTTAAACAACTCTTTCAGAAGATCACCCAGAGATGTGCCCCAAGGCTGGATAATTATGAGTGGCAGGGTGCGTGGGGTAGTATGGGCAAGTACCCAGAAAAGTGGGCACCTCCAATGTTTTGGAAATTCACCCCTGTACAAGTGCAGAATCCGCAAGAACTGGTAAAATATTTGGAAAAGGTTTGCTGCCACCCCGGCAGCTCCAGAGAGATACAAATCACTGCAACATGCTGGGGCCTGGCCCATGCCTATCGAGCCCTGTTCAACACCACTCAGTACCCTCAAGGGGAAGAGAAGGTCTCTGGATCTAACAACAAAACGATGAGCACTGCGGTCACCCAAACCTCGGCAAGGGGCGGCACGGCCCCTCCAGCCCTGGCAACAAGCATTGCAGCCACCCAGATCTTGGTGACAGGCACCATGACCCCTCCAGCCCCGGCGACAAGCACTGCTGCTACCCAAACCCCGGCGACAGACACTGCAGTTATCCAAAACCCGGCGAGCGGTACTGCAACTGAACCAGCGGGCCAACCTGCACCAGTATCAGTTGCTCCATACAGAAGAAGAAATACACAAAAAAATCAGTTCGCTTAGAGAAGGAGGGAGATGAGCCAGGGTCATCATGGGAACAGGAGGAAGAGGCAGAACCAGAGGTAATAACCCGGTCCCTATCCTTGAGTGAGCTGCGGGATATGCGAGAAGATTTCGGCCGCTGTATAGGTGAGCATATTATCACCTGGCTTCTCCGATGCTGGGACAATGGGGCTAATAGCTTGGAATTAGAAGGTAGGGAAGCCAAGCAGCTGGGATCGCTTGCCAGGGAAGGTGGCATTGACAAGGCAATTGGAAAAGGGACACAAGCCATCAGCCTCTGGAGGTGAATCCTGTCAAGTGTGAAGGAAAGGTACCCCTTTAAGGAAGATGTTATATGTCAATCAAGCAAGTGGACCACCATGGAAAGAGGTGTCCAATATCTGAGGGAATTAGCCATGCTAGAGACGATTCATTATGACCCGGACAACCCACAATTACCCAAAGATCCAGACAAAGTCCAATGCACACGACGCATGTGGCGGAAGTTTGCACGGAGCGCACCATCATCCTATGCCAACTCACTGGTGATAATGACCTGGAAAGACGAAGAGGCACCGACAGTGGATGAAGTGGCTCGCCAACTCTGTCAATACGAAGAAAATCTCTCCTCCTCCCTACAAGCCTGCATTTCGGCTGTGGAGAAGCTGTCCCAGGATGTCCAGCAATTCAAAGAGGATATGTCCTACTCCCCACTTGTAAGGACCAATGTCTCAGCTATTAGGAGTAAGCGTTCCTCTGCCCAAGAGAGAGAATATAGAAGGTACACACCGCGAGGTGCCCTGTGGTTTTACCTATGTGATCATGGAGAGGACATGAGGAAATGGGATGGAAAACCTACCTCGGTCCTAAATGCACGGGTACGTAAGTTGCGAGGAAAAACCACCACAAAAGGGGATTCTGCCAGGAAAAATGCCGCTCCAATTTCCAAACAGAGTAGAAGGGCTGATCTTATTTCTGATCCTCTTGAAGGGACTTCTGAGCCAATTTTACGAGAAGTGAGTACTGGATACTCTGGCCAGAATTAGAGGGGCCCTGCCTCCAGCCAGGGGGAGGAAAGGGATAACCTGGTCTATTGGACTGTGTGGATTCGATGGCCTGGCAGGTTGGACCCACAGGAGTACAAGGCTCTAGTAGACACCGGCGCACAGTGCACTCTAATGCCATCAAGTTATAAAGGGGCAGAACCCATTTGTATTTCTGGTGTGACAGGGGGATCCCAAGAGCTAACTCTATTGGAGGCTGAAGTAAGCCTAACTGGGAATGAATGGCACAAACACCCCATTGTGACTGGTCCAGAGGCTCCATGTATCCTTGGCATAGACTATGTCAGGAGAGGGTATTTTAAGGACCCAAAGGGGTATCGATGGGCTTTTGGTATAGCTGCCTTGGAGATGGAGGAAATTGAACAGCTGTCTACCCTGCCTGGTCTCTCTCAAGACCCTTCGATTGTGGGGTTGCTGAGGGTTGAAGAACAACAGGTGCCAATTGCTACCACGACGGTGCACCGGCGGCAATATCGCACCAACCGAGACTCCCTGATTCCCATCCATAAGCTGATTTGCCAATTGGAGAGCCAAGGAGTGATCAGCAAGACTCGCTCACCCTTTAATAGTCCCATATGGCCCATGCGAAAGTCTAATGGGGAGTGGAGACTAACAGTTGACTATCGTGGCCTGAATGAAGTTACGCCACCGCTGAGTGCTGCCGTTCCAGATATGCTAGCACTTCAATACAAACTAGAGTCAAAGGCAGCCAAGTGGTATGCCACAACTGACATTGCTAATGCATTTTTCTCAATCCCTCTGGCAGCAGAGTGCCGTCCACAATTTGCTTTTAATGAAAGGGGCATCCAGTACACCTGGAATCGATTGCCCCAGGGGTGGAAACACAGCCCCACCATTTGCCATGGACTGATCCAGACTGCACTGGAAAAAGGTGAAGCTCCAGAACACCTGCAATACATTGATGACATCATCGTATGGGGCAAGACAGCAGAAGAATTTTTTGAGAAAGGGAAGAAAATAATCCAAATCCTTTTGGAGGCTGGTTTTGCCATAAAAGAAAGTAAGGTCAAGGGACCTGCACAGGAGATCCGGTTTTTAGGAATAAAATGGCAAGATGGACATCGTCACATCCCAATGGATGTGATCAATAAAATAGCAGCTATGTCTCCACCGACTAATAAAGAGGAAACACAGGCCTTCTTAGGTGTCATGGGTTTTTGGAGAATGCATGTTCCAAATTACAGTCTGATTGCAAGCCCTCTCTATCAAGTAACACGGAAGAAAGATTTTAGATGGGGCCCTGAGCAACAACAAGCCTCTGAACAAATTAAACGGGAGATTGTTCATGCAGTAGCCCTTGGGCCAGTCCGGGCAGGACAAGATGTTAAAAATGTGCTCTGTACTGCAGCTGGGGAGAATGGCCCTACCTGGAGCCTCTGGCAGAAGGCACCCGGGGAGACCCGAGGTCGACCCCTGGGGTTTTGGAGTCAAGGATATCAAGGATCCAAGGCTCGCTACACTCCAACTGAAAAAGAGATATTGGCAGCATATGAAGGAGTTCGAGCTGCCTCAGAAGTGGTTGGTACTGAAACACAGCTCCTCTTAGCACCCTGACTGCCAGTGCTGGATGATCAAAGGGAAGGTCTCCTCTACACATCATGCAACTGATGCCACATGGGGTAAGTGGGTCACACTGATCACACAACGGGCTCGCATAGGAAACCCCAGTCACCCAGGAATTTTGGAAGTGATCATGGACTGGCCAGAAGGCAAAGATTTTGGAAGGTTGCTAGAAGAGGAGGTGACACGTGCTGAAGAAGCCCCGCTGCATAATAAACTGCCAGAAAATGAGAGGCAATATGCCCTGTTCACTGATGGGTCCTGTCACACTGTGGGAAAGCATTGGAAGTGGAAGGCTGCTGTATGGAGTCCTATACGACAAGTGGCAGAAACTGCTGAAGGAGAAGGTGAATTGAGTGAGTTTGTGGAGGTGAAAGCCATCCAGCTATCTTTCGACATTGCTGAAAGAGAGAAGTGGCCAGTGCTCTATCTCTATCCTGACTCATGGATGGTGGCAAATGCCCTGTGGGGGTGGTTACAGCAACGGAAGCAGAGCAACTGGCAGCGCAGAGGTAAACCCATTTGGGCTGCTGCATTGTGGCAAGATATTGCATCCTGGCTAGAGAATCTGGTTGTGAAAGTACGTCACATAGATGCTCACGTACCCAAGAGTTGGGCCACTGAAGAACATCAAAATAACCAACAGGTGGATCAGGCTGCCAAGATTGAAGTGGCCCAGGTGGACCTGGACTGGCAACATAAGGGTGAGCTCTTTATGGCTCAGTGGGCCAATGACAACTCAGGCTATCAGGGAAGGGATGCAACATATAGATGGGCTTGCGATAGAGGGGTGGACTTGCCCATGGATACTATTGCACAAGTTATCCATGAATGTGAAACATGTGCTGCAATTAAGCAAGCCAAGCGGTTAAAGCCCCTGTGGTATGGAGGGCGATGGCTGAAATAGAAATATGGGGAAGCCTGGCAGATTGACTATATCACACTCCCACAAACTCGCCAAGGCAAGCGCTATGTGCTTACAATGGTGGAAGCAACCACCGGGTGACTGGAAACATACTCTCTGCCCCATGCCACCACCCGGAACACTATCCTAGTGTTGCCTTGAAAAGCAGGTCTCTTGGCGACATGGCACCCCAGAAAGAATTGAGTCAGACAACGGGACTCATTTCCGAAACAACCTCATAGACACCTGGGCCAAAGAGCATGGCATTGAGTGGGTGTATCACATCCCCTATCATGCACCAGCCTCTGGGAAAATTGAGCGATACAAGGGACTGTTAAAGACTACATTGAAAGCAATGGCGGGTGGAACTTTCAAACATTGGGATACACATTTAGCGAAAGCCACCTGGTTAGTCAACACCAGAGGATCTGCCAATCGGGGTGGCCCTGCCCAGTCAGAACTTTTACCTACTGTAGAAGGGGATAAAGTCCCTGTAGTGCACATAAAAAATATGTTAGGGAAGACAGTCTGGGTTACTCCTGCCTCAGGCAAAGGTAAACCCATTCGTGGGATTGCTTTTGCTCAAGGGCCTGGGTGCGCTTGGTGGGTGATGCGAAAAGATGGGGAAGTCCGATGTGTGCCTCAAGGGGATTTGATTTTAGGTGAGAATAGCCAGAATTAAACTGTATGGTATTAGTTGCTATATAACCCTGCTACTGTATGTTATCAGTACTGTAATTGTTATATGCTATATCCATGGTATTACAGTAAGAATCACTTAAATCAAGCAAGAATGAACTGTGGTAAAACTGAGCGAAGCGCAGTAGTGATGGAACCAGAATTGACTCCAGCATGCAACACTCCAATGGTGCACACCATCCTCCTGCTGCGTCCAATGTCACCTGCTCACCACACCGCACTGAAGCACAATCCTGTTCTGACTGAGAGGCCTTTGCGCCATCCCTCCTGCCCAGAAAGACTGGTATGACAGATGGAGCCCAGAGTCGGGAACTAAATGAACTCAATGAACATTTTATGAACACAACACATAAACTAAAGGAATGATATCTATGTGTGTGTGTATACATATATATATGTATCTCATTGTCTATATATCTCAAAAGGACGGAAAAGATGATGACGATAGACCGGGATGTAACTGAAGGTATGGGAACTGAGCATGACGTCAGTGGTATAGATGAAGGGGTAGATACTGTCCTGGTTTCAGCTGGGATAGAGTTAATTGTCTTCCTAGTAGCTGGTACAGTGCTATGTTTTGGAGTTAGGTATGAGAAGAATGTTGATAACACTGATGTTTTCAGTTGTTGCTAAGTAATGTTTAGTCTCAAGTCAAGGATTTTTCAGCTTCTGATGCCCAGCAAGCAAGAAGGCTGGAGGGGCACAAGAATTTGGGAGGGGACACAGCCAGGGAAGCTGACCCACAGTGGCCAACCGGGTATTCCATATGATGTGACGTCACGTCTAGTATATAAACTGGGGGGAGTGGGAGTGGAGGGATCACCGCTTGGGGACTAACGGAGCGTCAGTCGGCAGGTGGTGAGCAATTGAATTTTGCATCATTTGGACATTCCAATCCGTTTAATATTGCTGTTGTCATTTAATTAGTGTTATCATTATCATTATTAGTTTCTGGCTGCACTTAGACATCAGATACTTGTCACAACTCTGAGTTCTGACCTCGTTGGCAGAGTTTCTCACACCCCTCACTGAGAAGGGTAGGGTGTCAGGGAGATGGGAGCACGCTTCAGTTTCCCAGATGTCAGGACAGTGCCCAAACCATCCTTCTCTTTGCCTCTGGCGCCCCATTTCCTGAGATGTAAAGCTGGTGGACCTTCTGTTGATAATCATGTTAAAATGCATCAATAATCCTTCAAGCATTTGTGTGAGTTGCCTAAGGCTATCAGCATTTAAAAAAAAAAATGTTTAATCTGCCTAAATATAAATATCTGCAACACAGGAGTCCGCATCTGTGGTTGCCATTCCAGGCAGTGCCAATTATGTAGGTGTTTGCATTATAACGCATGATACCCCATCCACAAGTACATATCTAAGTGGTTCAGGTGAAGGGTGGTCTGCAAAAGTCACCTTTTTTCTCCAAAGGCGGCATGGACACTGCCGGTTTCCCTCTCCAGAGAGTGGCAGAGGCTGGATCCCTTTCTCATGACAGACTCCTTGCCAGAAAGACACAGCCTCAGGAGTAACTCATCAGGTTTTTATAGCATTTCACTCAGCATCCGTTTTGATGTATTTGGTGCTTTTCTGTGTCTACTCTTTCTGCACAGACAATCATAAAAAGACAACCATTTCATACGAGGTGGTCATAAGGGCCGTGCTATGGCCAAGAAAGCTCACCATGAGCTCTGGAGGGAGCGAGGAAGTTTATAATAAGTGCCAGGAAGAACCAAGAAGCTCAAGGCCTCTTCTGAAGAGCGAGAGGCCCTGAGCAGCAGCGATTGGTCACGTGTAGGTCTGGGAGAGAGGGTTGGGGGATGTCAGGGAGAAACAAGGGGATGGCAGATGGCTTTAGCAAATCCTTACAATCATGTCTGAGCCCAGAAATGGAAAGGGTTGATGTCTGTGTGTCGAGGAGGAAGAGGAGGAGGATTGTCCTGGGAAGACGGCAGGAAGGAAGGCCCTTCCTGTGCAAACAGGGGTGATAGAGACTTTTCCATCTGGTGAGCATGGCTCAGCCTGGCAGAAGGACAATGCCCACTGCTGGGGGTGAATGTGCTCAGTAATGCCCCATGAGCTGACATGACCTCTTTTCTTCCTTCACTCCCCACGCTTGGATGGCCCTCAGGAAAACATCCCTGAGCCTGGAGAATGCACAGACCTCCTGGGCTGATGTCCCATCACTGCAGGGGAAGCGGAAGGGTTTCTGAGACACAAGGGCATGCAGGGAGAGAGCGGTGTGTGTGTGTTTTAAAGGCAGGAAGATGATATGAAACAGCGGGGAGTGGGAGGGTGTCACGCTATAGTGAAATAGGTTGAGCTGCTGAAGAGAAATAGGTTGAGTTTTGATTTTGAGGCAGCAGCAGGAGGAGGATGTGCAGTCTACTGCTGGGATGTGGAGAAAAATAGAGGATTCAAGTGAGCCTGGGGGCTGGGACACCTTGGAAGCTTGTGGAGCATTAGCAGGGCTTTGGAAGAAGCTGCACAGATTATCAAGAATGCACAGCCTTTGGCAAAACCTCAGAAAACCACAGCTTTGTGTATGAAGGAATAGTCAGTGAGGACAGAAAGTCATCCGTAAATCCTGGGACATCATGGGGTCAGAGCGAGGTGAGGAAGCAGGGGTGGTGGTTGAAATCACAGCCCCAGACCCTCTGAAGGGCACAGCAGCTCCTCGGGGGTGGAGAGGGGGGAGCCCCAGGGGTGGGGGGCATCTGTGGCACAAGGCCTGAGGAGATCCCCTTGTATGATGGACATGCTGCTATGGAGGCCAGCTCTGTCACACAAGTGCCCATTGCCTGTCCTTGCCTGTGGTCACAGGCCTGCCACACAGCAGGACCCTAACCATGCTTGAAGAGCACTCAGGCCTTCCACCAACCCAAGGGTTCAGAAGGAAAGCATGGAAGTGGGAAGAGAGCAGCTCGGGAAAGACCAAGCGCTGGTGCTCCCTGGCAGTGCTGCTGTGCCGGGTCTCTTTTCTTCTTCCCCTCTGCACACAGGCACTGCTCCCTGCAGCTGCAGAGAAGGTCTTGGAGGAAGGATCTCAGAAGAACAAGTCACTGCAGGACCCTTTATTTTGTTTAAACACACAGAGGGTATGGCTCCTCATTTGCACAGCCTCCAGGGCGCACAAAAGCTGGATAGACTGTGAATTAGAAACCAGAGGAATAAAGACATTTCTTTGCAGAAAGCATTCAGATAAGTAAAAGAAAGCAAAAAGAGCAATCAAAATTCTTGCTCAAAACCCAAAATCACCCTAAAAAAACACCAGAAGACAGGATGGGCTTGTAATGAGATGTGAGTACTATGCAAAAGACAACAGGAACTTTATTGCTTCTGAAAGCATCCAGTCATTAGTTTTCTCAGGGCATCCTTGATCTCATGGTTTCTCATGCTGTAGATGAGGGGGTTCACGGCTGGAGGCACCACTGAGTACAGAACTGCCACCACCAGGTCCAGGGATGGGGAGGAGATGGAGGGGGGCTTCAGGTAGGCAATCATGGCAGTGCTTACAAACAAGGAGACCACAGCCAGGTGAGGGAGGCATGTGGAAAAGGCTTTGTGCCGTCCCTGCTCAGAGGGGATCCTCAGCACAGCCCTGAAGATCTGCCCATAGGACAGCACAATGAAAACAAAACACCCAAATGTAAAACAGACACTAACCACAAGTACCCCAACTTCCCTGAGGTAGGCATCTGAGCAGGAGAGCTTGAGGATCTGGGGGATTTCACAGAAGAACTGGTCCACAGCATTGCCTTGGCAGAGGGGTACTGAAAATGTATTGGCAGTGTGCAGCACAGCATTGAGAAACCCACTGCCCCAGGCAGCTGCTGCCATGTGGACACAAGCTCTGCTGCCCAGGAGGGTCCCATAGTGCAGGGGTTTGCAGATGGCAACGTAGCGGTCATAGGCCATGACAGTGAGAAGAAAATACTCTGCTGAGATCAAAAAGAGAAACAGAAAGACCTGTGCAGAACATCCTGCATAGGAGATGGCCCTGTTGTCCCAGAGGGAGTTGGCCATGGCTTTGGGGACAGTGGTGGAGATGGAGCCCATGTCAAGAACAGAGAGGTTGAGGAGGAAGAAGTACATGGGGGTGTGGAGGTGGTGGTCACAGGCTATGGCTGTGATGATGAGGCCGTTTCCCAGGAGGGCAGCCAGGTAGATGCCCAGGAAGAGCCAGAAGTGCAAGAGCTGAAGCTCCCGTCTGTCTGCAAACACCAGGAGGAGGAACTGGGTGATGGAGCTGCTGTTGGACATCTGCTGTCTCTGGGTGTGGAGCACTGAACAAGGAGGAAAGGACAGTGACAAGTTAGGGCATTATTCTCTGACAAAAATCAAAGCCATTTCTCATCATACATATTCACGACACTTTTTTCCATTTCAGCGAGATCTTCGTTCAGCTCCATTGCTGGAGCTCTGGTTGTTGCTGGCTGGGTGTGCCATGAGGAGCAGGACCTCTGCCCACTGGCTGCCAAGGAGTTAGCCCTGCTCTGTAGCAGTGGGTTTCTGGGAATGGTGTCAGTCAGGGGGTCAGTCCTGGTGTTTGAATTGGTCAGCTGAAACTGCTCCTAATGTAAAAGTGCTTGTCAGCATCTGCACTCCCATTGCTAAGAAACCACAATCAAAAGAGTGTTTGAGAGACAGAGGGGTTTTTAGAGCTCTCTCCCATCTCACTCTGGTGATTATCATTGGATTTCAGAAACTCTCATCATTTCTGCTGCACTTGGAGAAAACAAAGTGTGTCCTGTGAGGCAAGAGGATTGCCTGTGGCTTAGTGCAGAGAGAGGGGAGCTGGTCTGTTACTCTCTCTTGTTGCCAGCTACCCTGAGATTGAACCTTTCTGAGATGGAGGGTAATCACACTCCCATGTTAACCTGAAAAGACTCCAGGCACTACTGAGAGCAGAGAGACCCACTGCCCAACACCAAGTGTCTCCCCCTTTCTCAAGGTTTCCACACCCCACTTCTTGCCAAGGACACACATGGCTCATTTCACAAACCCAACAGCATTTCCTCAGTCATAACATCTCTGTGCTTCTCCATGGGGCATTCAGAAACACCAAGATGCTATGGGACAGATCTGCATCCTGCAGGGCAGCTCACAGCTTGGAAGGACACCCCAAGGAGGTAGCCAAGTGTCCTGATGATGGTATCTCAGGAAGGGAGAGTCAGCTCATTTGCCAGGGGATGACACAGGCTGCATTGCCCACAGCTCCACAGCTTGGAGGAAAGCTTGGACACCTGTAACCTTGTTCCCATGGACACAGCTGCATGGGAGGACCCACAAGATCAGTGTGTGACTCTGCAGCTGAAACTCCCATCCCCAGAGAGCCTGACAGCAAGAACAAGATAAAAATAGCAATAACACAGACAAGTGGAGAAGAAAGTAAAAAAGCAGTGATCAATTGGCTCAGAGAGGCAAGGGGAGAGGCAGCTGGGCACTCAGGAAAGAGTTACCCTTCCCCAGCTGTGCATGCCACCTCCCAGACACCAGCACAGCCAGGCAGTTGTTCTCAGTCCCTGAGCTCTACTTCAGGAGGCTCCTATCAGACTTACTGATCACTCCAAGTTACAGCTCAGGAGTCTCAGGGACTTGTTCAAGCATGACAGCTCCTTTTCCATTTCTCCCCCCAAATTCCCCAAGACTAGGAAACTGAAAACACAGACTCAGGAAAGCTCCTTAACTTTATAGCAATCCCTGCTTTGACCTTGCCCTTGAAAAGTGCCCTCAGAAATGTCCTGGGGGATGATCTGGAGCTGTGAGCAGCCCTGACCCACACAGCACCCTCTTGTCAGCAGAAGGACCCTGCCCTGCTGCGAGATGCTTCTTCCACCCACAGCTTCTCCCCACTCTGCTGTTGGAGTTCCCCAGGCAGGCTGAGTCCTTACCCCGACCGGTGGCAGAGTCCCTGCCCCAGCACACAGCCCCCTGGGGTGCAGGGACCCTGCTCAGAAGGACAGCCCTGGGCACCCCTGGCTGCACACCCACCTTCACACTCTGCAGCCATCCCCAGGGGAAGGCAGCTGACATGCCCTGTCCCTCGGAGGCTGCAGCAGGGAAGCTCTGCTCCAAAGCACATCCTTTTTCTCTACACTGGAGAAACTGTGAGAGTCCCTCTGACAGATCCCATAGGCTGTGGGATGTGCCAGCTTTAGGAGGTCATTCCAGGAACCACAGCTGCATTGCCCTGCAGCCAGAGACTTACCCTGTTAAGGGCTGTGAAGATTTCTCTCCAGGTCAGCTCTCCTCTCTCCTCCCACCCCAGACTGCCTTTAACCTCCCTCTCCCTTCCCTCCTCTCCCCTCGGTGCCTGCAGGCAGTGCCCTCAGCCCTGCTGCGCTTTGCAGAGGAGCTGCTCCTGGGCAGAGCTGTCTCTCGGCAGTGCTGCCTGCTTGCCATGAGCTCCCTCCAGCCCAGGAGCCCAGCCCAGCTCAGCAGCAGAGGACCAGCCCAAGGCAGCACTTTCTCTGCCCCCTCTGGGCTCCCTCCAGGGGTCCCTGGGCCTCCAGGGGAACCTGCTGGGAAAAAAAGTTAAGTCATCATTGATGTTCCCTGCCTCAGCTGGGGAGGTGATGTCAGATATAGAAAATCCTGGTTTAAGTTAGAAAATCCTGTTTTAAATTAAGTTAGTTAATCATTTGCAACTTCAAACAATTTGAATAATACTAGAGAAGGAGCCGAGGTCATTCTGACCCTTTTTATTCTTTCCTGATTGATAATATGTCCCTCCTGGCAGGAAAATGAACCATTGACCTGGTACAGAGTGACTTAGTGGTCAAAGTGAGGAGGGGATACCTCCCCAAACGACTACCGAAGACCACCCAAGACCCCTGCACATGCGGAGAAGGCATTTGATGTGTCATGGTTATATAATCCTATGCATATGCATTAGATACCTTGAATAGGTACCAGGTAGGAGTAGTTTAATAATTTAGATGCAATTGTTACCGTATAAAAGAGGCACACCTGATGAATCTGGTGTGCTTGATTTGTGGTGAGTCCACTGAGCCCCCAGGCCTGAATAAAAAGCAGCCTCTCTCCTGAGTGTGTGATATTGGTCTATTGCACACCAGGTAATGAATCTGCTTTTAGGACAGCAGAGGGACACTTCTTTCCAGCGGTGTCATTTCTCCTACCAGAGAGAGTTGGGCATGAGAATCACCTTTTCTTTCTCCTATTGTGAGAGAGGAAACTTGGACAGTGACAGAGCTCCTTCACCCTTCCTGAGGGAAGGGAGTCAGCTGAGTCAGTGGAGGCATCTCATCCTTGGTTTGTAGTCCTGGGGCTGGAAGTGGACTCAGCTCTCACCTGTGCCTGCCACAAACCCACAGGAGGTGGGATTCCTCCTGCCTCAGTTCAGGTGGGCACAAAAGAGGCACCTCCTGGAGATGGAGGCCAGGAGTGACTTGGCCAGATTCAAACACCTGGAGACAGCTGAGATGTCAGAGGCGCTCCAAGATATGTGCAGGTAACTGCAAGCTCTAATGGAGCAGTTCATAGAGACAGGGCAGTCTCTGGAGGCATCGTCTTTGAGCTTGGTGGGGAATTCCTTTGGCCAACAGCAGATGCCCACACTTAAGACAGCTGAACTTTTCCCTGCTCCTCATGTTCGGGGCAGCCTATTGAGGTAGTCAGGGGGCCAGATGTAGTCACTGCCATAGCCGTCAGCCATCTTGCCCTCAGCTGTATTTCCTAGATCTCCATCGACCATAATGGCAGATGTCTCATGGACATCCCTCTATTGCCTAACCCGAATTCAGGGCAGCTACTCAATGGCCAAATACAGGCCCGTAGTGCTGCATGAGATGCCAGGGCTCTCCAGCACAACTGCAGGTTGCTGGCGGGGACCGCACAGGACCTATGGGAAAGGCATCCACGTTCAGAGTGGGTGCGAGACAGACGCTCCAGATGGCATGTCTGAGCGAACCAGTTTCTGTTGGCCTGTGACTGAATCCCAGCACTGCCATGAGGCAGGGTCTGACCCACCTCCATCCAGTCGATACAGAGCGGTTTGTGGACAGGAAGCACATGGCACCGGCATCTCCACTCCTTTGCCTACTGCCAAACTCTGCCGGCTCTTCTTAAAGCCTTCCTTTATTCACCCACTTGATGATACAACCAAGGAACCCTCCAAGGATTTTCACAGTGTTCCTGGATCACGGGATGTCCACACCCACAGACATTTTCAGTAGCATCTGTCCTTCCTTGAGATCAGCTTCACCTCCACCACAGGCCCTCCAGGGCTGCAGAGACACCACAGACAGCAAAGCCCTCTCCTGCCAGGGCTGCAGAGCCCAGCCCGGCTTTTCTCTGGCCTTGGGGAGAGAAGCGTTGCCTCTTTCTGTGCCTTCACACTGCCGTCTGCCATCCCCTCCAGCACGTCTCTGGTTTCAAGCACAGCTTTTGCACACATGGGGTCCTGAGGACTCGGTGTTGGGTTTGCCCGAGACGAGTCTGAGCTTGGCCCCAGTGCTACGGCTGAGGTGCTGCAGCCCAAACGTGCACCAATGCCCACAGCCTGGGGCACAGACAGGAGGAGCTGGAGTCCCATGTGCCACTGTCGACTTTGGACAGCGATGGAATAAATGGCGAGGGGTGGTGGGACAGCTCACAGCAGTGCTGCCACAGTACATACGGGCTTTTCAGGAGAGGCAGGCCGGGAAGATGGGGAGGGGGACGCGCTCCATCTGAAGGAGCTTGTCGTATGTATGGTGCTCCTCTATGGGACATGCAATAGGTTGGGTGAGCCCCTGTGGGTGGGGGTCAGAGGAGAGGCCACTTAGTGTGGCATCCCGGTGGGAGACGAAGAGCCCGCAACCAGGGTAAGGAATTGGACTACGCCTTCTTTAAGCAACCCAAGGAAGCCTCCAGATCCATGACCCCAGGTCTTGTTGCAGACTTCAAGGACCCTCATCCCCTTTAAAGACTCAGATCCCATTTCTGCTGAGAGAGCAGGCTGGTGTCATAGTGAGGCCACTCTCCATCAGCTTTGAAAAGTCATGGAGATTGGGGGAACTCGTTGATGACACTCAGCACCCAATTTTCAAAAATGCCCAGCGGATGATGCAGGGGAGTGAAGGGCTGGGCACAAGCGCAGGTCCACTTGGATCCCGTTTCTGGGTATCTGAAGAGAAGGTGACTCGATTTACCCAGGGGAGACTGTGCCTGGCCAGCCTCTTTGCTTTCAGTGATGAAAAGCCAGGATTGCTGGATGTGGGGGGAGCAGTGGTGCTTCTTTACCTGGACATCAGCAAGGCTTTCTGCATCATCCCCTACAATATTCTTGTGTCCAAGTTTGGATATTATAGTCAGCATGGGTGGAGAAGTAGATGGGTAAAATACCAACTGGACGGTCAGGCTTGGAGGCATGTGGTTAATGTGTGGTACTCTGCCTGGAGGCATCTAGCTAGTAGGGCCCTGCAAGGGTCTATCCTGCAACCTGCCCCGTTTAACATGTTTTTAGTGACCTGGAGGAGATGAGAGGGTGATTTTTCACAACATTTGCAGAAGACACCATGTTGAGGAGTGAAGATGCCACAACGGAGGACAGGGCTGCCATCCCAAGCTACCCAGAGAGGCTGGAATTATGGGCCAATAGGAACCTCGTGATATCCAATAAGGACAAACCCAAAGTCTTGCCCCTACAGCAGAGAAAGGTCGTGCGATGACCTAGGCCAAGGATTGCCGAGGTGGGCAGCAGCTCTGTGGGGAAGGCTCTGGTGGTCCCTGAGTTACATCAGACAAAAGATGAGCCATCAGCAAAGGCGGCCAACAGCACCCTGGGCTGCATGAGCAGGAGCACAGCCAGGGGAAGTGATTATCTCCCTCTGCTTAGCACTTGTTATACCACATCCAGAACACTTGCCCAGGTTTTGGTGCCCCGCAATGCCAGAGAGACATTGGCAAGCTGGAGGGAGGGAAAAATTCAGTGGAGGGCCACAGAGATGGTCAGGGTTGGAGCACTTTCCCTCTTCTGAGAGGCTGAGGGAGCTGGGCTTTTCCACCCTGGAGAACAGAGGGCTTTGTGGGGAGGATGGAACAGACTTGTAAGGCCTACGGTGAGGTTTCCAGACACTGTGGTGCAAGGCAGGAGCATGGGAAGCAATGGACTGCAACAAGAGAGGGTCAGGCTCAATATAGGGAGCAACTTTTGCTGCATGAGAACAGTCAGACACGGGAAGCCATTTCCTGGAGAGTGTGTGCTGCCTCCATTTCTCAGACCCATCTGGGTAAAGCCATGAGCCACCTGGTGTGACTTTGCTTTGAATTGGATGTTCTACAGATATCTAGCAAGGTCCCTTCCAGCCTGAATGACGCTTTCATTCCTTCCCTTTCATGTCCTCAACATCAGGGAAAGCACTCAGGTTCCCTCTGACTGTGGAAATAACTCACATCATGTACAGGGTTGAATCACTGGCACCTCAGACAGGCCCGATGACATCCTTGGCCTCACCTTTAATGTACTGGTTCCCTTTTCCCCCCTCTCAAGTTCTTCCCTGTTATCATCCTCCCACGTTCCAAGAAGTCTAGCCTACCCTGGCTGGCTGGGATGGACTTAATTGTCTTCATAGCAGCCAGTATAGTTGCAGAATCATAGAATCATCGTATCATTTGGCTTGGAAGAGACCTTTAAAGGTCATCTAGTCCAACCCCCATGCAATGAGCAGGGACATCTTCAACTAAATCAGGTTGCTCAGAGCCCCGTCCAACCTGACTTTGAATGTTTCCAGGGATGGGGTACCTACCACCTCTTTGGGCAACCCCTTCCAGTGCTTCACATAACACATCCCTGTTGTAGTTATTGCTGAACAGTGCTTGCACAGTGCCAAGGGTTTTTCTGTTCCTCACGCTTCCCTGCCAGGGAGGAGGCTGGGGCTGGGCAAGAAGTTGGGGGCGGGGACACAGCCAGGACAGCTGGGATGTCCAAAAGCATATGATGACCATAACATATGATGTCACACTTAGCCATAAAGGCCGGAGGAAGAAGGCGGCAGAGGAGGAGGATAGGGACATGTTTGGAGTTATGGCATTTCTCTTCCTAAATAACCATATACTCGTGATGGAGCCCTGATTTCCTGGAGATGACTAAACACCTGCCTGCTGATGGGAAGCAGTGAATGAATGCCTTATTTGGTTTTGCTTGTGGGCACAACTTTTGCTTTACCTACTCAAGTCTCCTCATCTGGACCCATGAGTTTTTCTCACTTTGCCATTCTGATTCTCGCCCCATCCCTCAGGAGAGGGGAGCGAGCAAGCGGCTGGGAGGGGGCTTAGTGGCCACATCATGGACTTCGTTCTCTTTTCATTAAACCCAGTAACAGTACCATGCTCTACAATTTCTTCTCCTTCTTGATGATTAGAAACCATTTCTTTAATTTTATTCTTGTCATTCATTTTTACTTGACAAGACAGCTATAATTCAAGAGCATTTAGCCTCTAGCATGCAGCTTTTAGAACAGTGCTTTTCCTCTCACTGCTAAGTCTTTGTTATCATTATTTCACGGTAGCACCTCTCAGACAACGTTGCCCCTAAGTCATTCCTGCTCTCTATCTTGTACCCTTATTTCGTGTGTGTGTGTGTGTGTGTGTGAGACAGAGAATTTTATTTTTTTACCAAAAAATGTCAAGGGACAGATCCCAAACTGGTGAAAAGCACAAAGCAGGCCACATTTTTTATGTGATTGACACTGATACAACACCATTATCTTCCTTTTGGATCTCGGGAGACCTAACCCTTCAGCAGAATGCCTGGAAGGTCGGAATTCCCTCCACCTGCCTCGTATTTCAGCATTTAAGGTGAAATTACTCCAGTCAGAGGAGGTGTTCTGATTCTCTTCACAGCCTAAACCACCACATGGGTCAGAAGATATTCCAGGACACTTCAAAGGGCATCACACTCCTCTGGACCAAAAAGTGGAATCTCAGGGGTCATGGCATACCGATGCTTGTGTTCAGGAACCTGCTCAAAACACCCATTTCCATTTCTGTAATGATGCTTGAGTTTGCTCAAGTAACCCTTGAGTTGATCCCCATCCACCGCTGGTCGTCCTCCTGCACAGGAGGGGAACACGGGGGCATTGCCTCAACACAGCGGGCATCCCCCATGCTCATCCTTCCTGCCAGTCTCTCCAGCAGCATCTCTATTCCTCCACTGCAGGACCCCAGGTGAGCAAGCTGGCCCACCACACCTCATTTAATCCCAAACCATCACAGCTGTGTGAGAAGCCATGGGGCTCCAGCTCCTGTGATCCACCTCCTCCTGGCTGTGCACATTTGGGCTGCAGCAGCTCAGCTGTGGCACCAGGGGGGAGTGCAGACTTCTAACAGGGAAACCTGAGCGCTGATCCTGACCAGAAGACCCTTGTACATCGAGCTGTGCTGCTCTGCACGTTCCCCCTGCCTTTCCTGCCTGTGCTGTGCTGCACAGATCCTTTGGCCCCAGGACAGCCTCAGCAGCTCGCTGTCACAGTGCAGCCTGCAGAAAGGTCCCGCTCTCTACCAGACGTTACACGTCCTGCATGGCCTTGCCTGCATCGAACAGTGCAGCAAGACGTTCTCATGAGAACGCTGTTTCTGTTTGACTGGAAAGATGATGGAAAGAGCTGTTTCCTTGTAACAAAATCCTGTAGTAGCTTGAATGACCGAAACAGGGGAATCTGTTCTATGGGTCGGGTCTGCATGGCAGGCCGCATGTGGGGGTCAGAGGCTTGTTCAATGCTACACCACCCGGGGTTCCCACCATCTAGAGGGACATAAGAGTACCTGCATGGTTCTCTCTTTATCCTGTAAGCGCTAATGCACAGCATGTTAAAAGATACCTCACGGAGTCCGAGTGCCTTTCTTACCGGGGTCATAACAGAGCAGCACCTCCTGGGGAAAAACACTCTCTCAGCACCCCTGGATGCAGCCCCTCTGGTTCCCATGGATGGGTAAGGGTGTAGTTTGCTCAAATAACCCCTGGCTTGCTCCCCCTCCACTGCTGGTTGTTCTCCTCCAGAGTCCTGCCTCACAGCACAAAAGCCTGGGAGACCTTGCTGGTGGTAGCTGAGGCAAAGAGGACGTAGAGTACCTCAGATCTATCTACACCTACTCTTACTAAATTCAGCAGGGGTCCTACATCATCTCTTGCTCTTCTTTAACTGTTCCTGAAGTAGCAACAGCTCATCTTGGTGCCCTTGAATTCCTTTGTGAGTATCATCTGTGTTTTGATAGGGACCATTGCTGTGCTTGGAGGATGCTCTCCTAGAAAACAAGATGTATCCAAGCAGCCTCTGAAAATATTTGGTCTTTTCATTGATTGTATCATCAAGGCAGTGTTTAAAGATGCCTGTGTGACATGCTTCATGTCCATGCAATGCCTGCAGCTATCGGGTAGAGAAGGGACAAACCTTGCCTCTCTGATGACATCTGATGACTGGTGCCTCTGAGTGATTGTATCGGTCAACAGCACACAGGCACCAATCTCTCTCTCCGCGATGCCATCTGGGGCATCCGTGACGTACCCGCCCTGAATGGGAATCGCTTTCCTGTAGGTCCTGTGTGGTGCCTGCCAGCCTTGGCATTTCGTGTAGCTCTGTGGCCCTGGATTGGGACATGAAACAGAGTACATGCCCTGAATTCTGTTACACAGTGTGGGGATGAACATGGGACAAATCCCATTATAGTCACTGGAGAGCTAGTACATTCAGCTGATGGGAAAGAGAGAGACCTAGCTGTCCATATAGTACATGACCGCAATCATTCATATGAATACCTGTATAAAGTGCCATGAAGATAATGAGTAGGAGAAGGTTCTTTCAGCTTTTATTTGCACATCAGCTGTCATTTCACTTGGCCAAAGGAATTTCCCACCCGGCTCATATATGATCCCTGAGATGTTGCCCTGTCTCCGTGAACTTCTCTGTTACAGTTTGCAGTTACCTGCATTTATCTTGGACCACCTCTGGCAAGTCAATTGCCACCAGGTATTTGCATCTGAACATTTCACTTCTGCCTTCCATCTCCATTAAATCAGAAGGGACCTCAGACAAGGAGCTCACATGCAGGTGCCTATTTTGTGCCCACCTGAAGAGAGTCAAGAGGAATCCCACCTCCTGTGGGTTTGTGGCAGGCATAGGTGAGAGCTGAGTCTCCTTCAATTGCTAGGAACAGAAATGCAGGATGAGTTGCCTCCATTGACTCAGCTGAATCCCTTCCCTCAGCAAGAGTAAAGGAGATCTCTCCCTGTCACTGTCTGGGTGTCCTGTCTAATAATAAGACCAAAAATGGTGATTTACATGTAGATGCAACTTTGTCTCTGAGAGGAGAATGACACTTCTGGAAAGAAGTGTCTCTCCCCAGCTGAGGGAGGGAGCATCAGTGATTGCCTCAGGCTGTTTCCCAGCAGGTTCCCCTGGAGGCCCAGGGACACCTGGAGGGAGCCCAGAGGGGGCAGAGAAAGTGCTGCCTTGGGCTGGTCCTCTGCTGCTGAGCTGGGCTGGGCTCCTGGGCTGGAGGGAGCTCATGGCAAGCAGGCAGCACTGCCGAGAGACAGCTCTGCCCAGGAGCAGCTCCTCTGCAAAGCGCAGCAGGGCTGAGGGCACTGCCTGCAGGCACCGAGGGGAGAGGAGGGAAGGGAGAGGGAGGTTAAAGGCAGTCTGGGGTGGCAGGAGAGAGGAGAGCTGACCTGGAGAGAAATCTTCACAGCCCTTAACAGGGTAAGTCTCTGGCTTCGGGGCAGTGAAACTGTGGTTCCTGGAGGGATTTGCTAGAGGTGGTTCATCCCACAGCTTGTAGGATATGTTAGAAGGACTCTTGCATTTTCCATAGTGTAGAGGAGGAGGGCTTGCTCCTGAGCAGGGATTCCCATCTGCACTGTCAAAGGGACAGGGCATGACAGATGCTTCCTCTCAGGAACAACTGTAGGTTGTGAAGGTGGGTGTGAGCCAGGGGTGCCCAGGGCTGTCCTTCTGAGCAGGGTCCCTGCACCCCGGGGGGCTGTGTGCTGGGGCAGGGACTCTGCCGCCTGCCAGGGTCAGCACCCAGCCTGCCCGGGGAGCTCCGCACGGTGCTGTGGGGAGAAGCTGTGGTGGAAGCAGTGACCCCCAGCAGGGCAGGGTTTTTCTGCTTTTGAGAGGGTGCTTCTGGGTCAGGGCTGCTCACAGCTCCAGAGCACCCCCAGGACATTTCCAAGGGCACTTTTAAGAGGAAGATGAAGGTTGGGGTTACGTTAAAGATGGGGATCTTTCCACAGTCTGTATTCTTAGTTGGTTGGTGGTGGTGGAGAAATGGAAAATGAGCTCTCAAATTTGAACAAGTCATTGAGACTCCTGAACTGTAACTGGGGGTGGTCAGCAGGTCTGCTAATGGCCTCCTAAAGTGCCTTCAGCCACTCCTCTGCCTGTGGACAGCAGCAGCATCACCTTTGCTGGACCCATCAGGCTTAGTTTGACCTGCCCTTTTCCACCTGCAAACAGGAACATGCACCCAGCCAGTGCCCTGCAAACAGGCAGGCTTCTGGAGGGCCAAGATGAGGGCACAGGGTGGGGACGGGACTCTGAGTGCTGACAGGAAAAAGACATGGACAGGGAAAAATCTCCCAGGAGGAAAATATCAGGCAGCAGGGATCAGATCAGGGAATGTGAGGAAACTAAAACCAGGGAAGTTGCAGGAGAGAGATTTCAGAAAACTCACATCTCCAGATGACCCCCAGGGCATTTCCCAGGAGACTCTTCTAGAGCAAGGTCAAGGCTGGGGCTGCCCACATCCGTCTGTGCATTCATGAGTTAATGCATTCAGTTGTATGGTGTTTGGGCAGGTGGGAATGGAGATGGAGCTGTCAGGTTTGGACAAGGCTCGGAGATTCTTAAATTCTGCTCTGCATGATCCCTGCTCCAGCTCACCCAGCCGATGTTTCCAGAGGAGACTTTCCAAACGGAAGGTCAGTGAAGTTGCTGCTTGAGACAAAAGCTGCTTTCCTGAACCTCTGTTTTCAGTTTTCTGCCACTTGAGAGGGAAAGTGGAAATGAAGCAGGCAGAGGTTCCTAAACCATCTCTGTTAGAGATATATAGGTTGCAGGGAACCTCAGCATGTCCCTCCCTCCTCCCTCGCGTGTGGACAGACCGTCACCTTTCCAGCCTTTCCAGGGTTGTTCCCGCGTGCCCTGTAGCTTTGTCAAATGCAGAGGTGCCCCGGGCAGTGCCCTGCAGCTGTGAGGTTTCTGCAGGGCAGAGCTGAGAGCACAGAGGCTGGGCTGGGGGTTGTGAGCACTGGCGTGGAGGAAGCATGGGGACAGGTAAACAGCTGCTGGCAGGGAGAGCTCCAGGCAGCAAAGACGTGGGCAGGGAGGGAGGGAACCGCTAAGGGAAACCCTGTTACAGAGGAGATATGGGCAGGTCCTGTCCATCCCCTGCAGCGCAGATACCTTCCCGGAGCAACAGCCCTCACCTCTCCTCTCCCACCCAGCACAGCCCTCAGTGCTCATGGCCGTGGGGTCCTGGGCATGGGCTGCCTCCTGGGCAGCCAGAGCCCCAGAAGAATTGTCTGTCTCTCCTGCCATATGCCCATTTCCCACTGCCCAGCAAAGGGCTGAGAGCGACGGCTCTGCAATGTTGCTGAGTGGGAGACAGCTAGTCCACAGTGGAGCAGATCTCCACCTGCAGCCTATGGAGAACCCCACGGCGGAGCAGGTGGAGGCCTGAAGGAGGCTGTGACCCTGTGGGAAGCCCATGCTGGAGAAGGCTCCTGGCAGGACCTGTGGAGAGAAGAGCCCACGCTGGAGCAGGTTTGCTGCTGGGACTTGTTACCCCATGGGGGACCCATGCTGGAGCAGTCTGTGCCTGAAGGACTGCACCCGGAAGGGACCCACCTGGAGAGTTTGTGAAGAACTGCAGCCCGTGGGAAGGACCCACGTAGGAGAAGTTTGTGGAGGACTGTCTCCTGTGGGAGGGACCCTATGCTGGAGCAGGGGAAGAATGAGGGGAGGGGAAGGTGTTTTAAGATTTGGTTTTCTTTCTTATTACCCTACTCTGGTCAATAGGTAATAAGTTAATTTTCCCCACGTCGAGTCTGTTTTGCTCGTGACGGTAATTGGTGAGTGATCTCGCCCTGTCCTTATCTTGACTCATGAGCCTTTCTTTCTATTTTCTCTCCCCTGTCCAGCTGAGGAGGGAAGTGATAGAGTGGCTTTGGTGGGCACCTGGCGTCCAGCCAGGGTCAACCCACCACAATGTACAAGGCAGCTGGGAACAAGCCAGAAGGACAGGTCAGCTCTGCAGACTTTGCAGTGAGGCACAGGGAGTCCTCCAGTCTCTCAGCACTCTCTGGTGTATTCACCAGCATTTATTCCATGAGTCACGGATTTTTACCCCCATCAGGGTAGGGGGTTGGAGGGGGCAGGGAATCAGAATAGCTTTGCTCAGAGCAGTCCTAACTTGTGAGTGTGCTTTCTTCCTTTGGCAGTACCTCAGGAACAAAGGGATCAGATGTCCAACAGCAGCTCCATCACCCAGTTCCTCCTCCTGGCGTTTGCAGACAGATGGGAGCTGCAGCTCTTGCACTTCTGGCTCTTCCTGGGCATCTACCTGGCTGCCCTTCTGGGAAATGGCCTCATCATCACTGCTGTAGCCTGTGACCACCGCCTCCACACACCCATGTACTTCTTCCTCCTCAACCTCTCCCTCCTTGACCTAGGCTCCATTTCCACCACTGTCCCCAAAGCCATGGCCAGTTCACTGTGGGACAAGACAGCCATTTTGTACCCAGGATGTGCTGCCCAGCTCTTTTTCTTTCTCTTCTTGATTATAGGGGACTATTTTCTTCTCACTGTCATGGCCTATGACCGCTACGTTGCCATCTGCAAACCCCTGCACTACGGGACCCTCCTGGGCAGCAGAGCTTGTGTCCACATGGCAGCAGCTGCCTGGGGCAGTGGGTTTCTCACCGCTGTGCTGCACACTGCCAACACATTTTCACTACCCCTCTGCCAAGGCAATGCTGTGGACCAGTTCTTCTGTGAAATCCCCCAGATCCTCAAGCTCTCCTGCTCACACTCCTACCTCAGGGAACTTGGGCTCATTGGGATCACTGCCTTTTTTGCATTTGGGTGTTTTGTTTTCATTGTGCTCTCCTATGTGCAGATCTTCAGGGCTGTGCTGAGGATCCCCTCTGAGGAAGGACGGCACAAAGCCTTTTCCATGTGCCTCCCTCACCTGGCTGTGGTCTCCCTGTTTATCAGCACTGGCATGATTGCCTACCTGAAGCCCCCCTCCATCTCCTCCCCATCCCTGGACCTGGTGGTGGCAGTGCTGTACTCGCTGGTGCCTCCAGTTGTGAACCCTCTCATCTATAGCATGAGGAACAGGGAGCTCAAAGATGCCCTGAGGAAAGTGATTTCATGGGCATTTTTCAATACCGGTAAACTTCCAGTCTTTTTCCACAAGTGACTCCCATACTAGGCCCATGCTTTCTTTTATTATCATTGCTGTTATTGCTCTTTGGGGTTTCATGTTCGTAGACCAATACCTGGACTTCCCGTACTTCATGTGAAGCATGAACCTCCTCTGTCTCACCTGGAGGACCATATAAAAATGTGTCTTTGTAACACTGGGTCCAAGCTGACTCCCTCATAGCATCTCTGTAAGAAAAAGGGATCTTCCCTGGGCACTGCCTGATGGTAGGGCTGTTTTTCCAAGCCTCGTGTCAGGAACAGGCCCGAGATACTGCATCTCCAAAAGGCCTATTGATCCATGGTTTCAAGGGCAAAAAGCTCATTGTCACCTTGTGACCTGCTGGAGGGGTGGATCTAGGACTCACCTGTTGGTGCCTGGTGAGAGTGGAGGTGATGAGTGGTCACTGAGGTACAAACCCAGTCCTTTCCCACATGTGACAGGGCAGAAGACGTCTTCCAGGAGGGGAATCTGTAGCTGCCTGGATATCCCAGGGGATCTCCATGGAACGTGTGCCTGGGCTGTGACCGGAGCTCCCCAAAGTGAGAGATTGCCAAGGTGGCGCAATCACACAAAAGTGTTAATTCCAGGTATCTTCAAGGAAATAAAGATGGACGCACACGACCATACAGAGATCAGCTGCAACAGGGAGCAGCACCTTTAAAGCCACCACGCCACCAGCAGCACATACACAGCTGGAAAGACAACCGGCCCCATCGCTTTTCCCCTCTCAGGCTGATTTGGTGTGAAGGTCATGAATAGTCCATGCATCCACTGTAGCATTTACCCACAGGCACCCCTCCCCCACCCCAGTGTCCCTCCCATGTGGGCCTGGCCTTTGGGTCTTCCCAGATCCCCTGCCCAGTCTTGGGAATGTTGCCCACTTTTCAGCTCCAACCCTGGGTCTCTCCAGAGCCCGTCACCCTCCTCCTTGCCAGCACCACTTGGAGTTGGCCAGCAAAGCATGTACAGACAGTCACACCCACACACATGCCCAAGAGTCAGCATAGTCACACAGCAAATAGCCAGGAGCAGAGTTTAACAAGAAGGCAGGACAGACCATGGTGATCAGGCACAGGGTTTGGACAGACCAGCAGTGACCAGCCCCCTGGCAATGTGCAGCTGTACTCTTGCATGCCCCTCTCCCTATCCAGGTGCTTCTTCCTCCCAGTCCACCTGGATCCTTCCCTTCCTCTGCCACAGCTCTCTCCCCAATTAACCACTGTCACCATTTACTTCTTCTCACGTCTCTACTCTTCAGTCACCTCTGAAGAGTCCCAGCTGGGACACACAGAGCTGCCTGTACATCTGGTCCCTTCTTGCACAGTTCTCTGCCACATCCTGCAATTTCTCATGCCATGCCCCATAGGTTCCCATATCATGTACAGGTGGCTTCACCCCAGGGACCAGTCATCTGCCTGGAGCCTTCACATCTGGTGCTTTCGATGACCTCATGATGTCTGCCTTACCCAACTCGTAGTGTTATAATGAGGTGACCTCACAAGCAACAGCCCAACCTTGTTGGGTTTACCTACCCCTACCCCTCTCCACTCCCTGAGCTGTCATCTGTGTTGTATTAGGGTTTAAGATGCGCTTGATGATGTCACAGTACCTGCTTGTCTGCTGCAACTCAGTCAAGTTGCTGCAATAGACATAGTGTCACAATCCATCTCCCAGCCATCTGATCTTCATCTTCCTATACCTCTCCCTAGCTCTCAGCACTGCTGGGTGGGTTTTCTGATACTCTAGATGGCATCACTAGACCTGCCCAAGCATCTGGACAAGTGGGTGGTTGCAAAAGAAATAACCTCAAAATCCACCTCCCAGCTACGATACCTCTCCTTGCATCTTCTTTCCCTGCAACAGACGTAACCTCCCAGCCAACCTCCTGTCTAACCATCTGTCCTGGTTTAAGCAAGTCCTGCCAGAAAACCTGCTCCATGGGCCCCTCTCTTCACAGATCCGCAGGTCCTGCCAGGAGTCTGCTCCAGCGCGGGCTTCCCACGGGGGTCACAGACTCCTTTGGGCACCCACCTGCTCCTGCGTGGGGTCCTCCATGGGCTGCATGGGAATATCTGCTCTGGTGCCTGGAGCATCTCCTCTCCCTCCTTCTTCACTGACCTTGGTGTCTGCAGGGTTGTTTCTCTTACATGTTCTCACTCCTCTCTCTGGCTGCTGTTTCTGTGTGCCCCGCAACTTTTTTCCTTCTTAAATATGTTATCACAGAGGTGTTACCACTATCGCTGATTGGCTCGGCCTTGGCTGGCAGTGGGTCCGTCTTAGAGCCGGCTGGTACTGGCTCTGTTGGACATAGGGGAAGCTTCCAGCAGCTTCTCACTAAAGCCACCTCTGTAACCCCCCCACCACTACCAAAACCTTGCCACACAAACCCAATACAGCAAGCTGCACAGCTCCTCTGCTAAACACATCAGTTGGTCCTGTTCATACGGGATACAAACTGCACTTCAGCCATGGGGTAAAACTTCCACAGGTCATTTGTGACTTTAACCTTTCTGAGAGTTATTTGCCTACCTCAGTTTGTGGGAAGTGTTCACACCTTATCTAAAACCCTGGCAAGTCTCCTTTTGATACAAGATGTTTTACATCTTGTGTTAAGAAAAGAACACAGTGTCTTTGCTATACTGACTAGTAGTGGATAAGAAATCCTGTACGTAGCAAAATGTATAAGATACCAGAGGAAATTGCTTTTGGCCAACCTTGCAAATTCCCTGAGTAGATAAAAAACTTAGGCCCTTTTCAGATAACTTAGCTTAGAGTGTCAGTATGGTTTGTGACAAAAGAATGTAAATCAAGAAAAGATAGATAGTAGAGTTACTAATGAACATTCTTTAGGATAAGTTGTATCAAACATGTAAAGTGTCCCACTGCGCAGAATCACTAGAAGAGGGTCAACTAGCGGAGAAGTGAGGAATACTATCAAAGACCACCTGAGGACCCCTGAAGACTACCAAAGATCTCGAAAGCACCTGCACCAAGGACATTTGCGTATATTAATGAGTTCCCAGAATTCAGATGAATATGTTAATTATTTCCAGGAAAAATCATGAATATGTATATCCACTTCGTATATAATCTCAACTGTTGAAAGAATTGGTATGCACGATAGGTGGAGCGATCCCCCATGCATCCAGTGCTGCAATAAAGAATACCAGCTTTCTAAAACTCCAAAATTGAGTCTTAGAGAGTTTCTGAACTGTTGACTTATGGTAACACTTTTCCTTTAGGATTTAGTATTTTGAATACTGAAAGATTAAGAGAGGTACTCTTCTTGCCATTTTGTACATTGGTGCCAAAATTGATCTGTACCTTCAGACTATGTAAATAAGGGCATTTATGCCATAGACATTCATTTGGTTGTGGTGATGCCAGAGGTGAAAGACAGGGGTTTGGTTCCCTCTGCAGGAACTCTGCAGAGATGCAGCGAGCATGCATGGTTTCATCACCATTCCTTACCAGCGCACCAAGGGACATTTGCTACCACACTGTCAGGGGAGGTTCGGACTTGACATGAGAAAACATTTCTTTCCCAAGAGGATGGTTACACTCTGAAACAGGCTTCCTGGAGAGGTGGTTGATGCCCCATGCCTGTCAGTGTTTAAGAGGCATTTGGACAATGTCCCTAACACCATGCTTGAACTTTGGTCAGCCCTGAAGCAGTCAGGCAGGGGGACTAGTAGGTCCCTTCCAGCTGAACTATGCTATTCTCATTCAAAATGTGAACAGAGAAAAGGAAATAGTTTTTCCCACTTTGTTGGAATTTGACAGAAAGTAAATTAAAGATGCCTTGTCCAAAGTTGCACAGCAGTTTAGCAATTGCATTTCAAAACTGTGTTTTGGCAATCGAAGAAATTACACTGCCAGTAGAGCTGTTTAGAAAAAAAAGTGGTTTTGCGGAGGATGTTTGAAGAGCTCTACAAAAACATCTTTAAAAAGTCTATGGATGTTTCCCATGGAAAACACTGATTTTTTTTGAAAGCTAAGGCTCTTTCAGCTTGGTCATCTTTTAGGTTTACAACAAAAACTTAGTATTTCTCAGAGGAAACAGGGACTTGTACAAATTGAGTTGAAACCTCAGCTTCCTATTCAAAAATGTCTTTAAGGAAAATGTACAATCAGGCCACAGCTGTGCAATGGCATTAGTCCCAAAGTTAATCCCAATGGCATTAGTCCCTAAATTAATCCCAGATGCATACCAGTTCACAAGGAAGCCATCTACTCGGTTATCTGATTTATGAAATCTCACCTGGCATGTAAGGTTCACATTGAATCCCATCCTACCATCACCTTTAACACACTTGTTTTACCCATGCTTTTATGCTTCATAAAATGAGCTTCCGTAAGTGTTAGCAACTCCAAGTCAGCACCAATTCTTTTGATAAAAATAACCTGCTACAATTGTCTGAGGAATCATAGTTAAATTATACCACCACTTCCATACAGTTCTGTAACAATATCCATCTAGTGGTTCTGATACAACAGAGCTTCTTTATGTAATAGTTAATGTTAACACACTTTGATAAGTAAGAAACACATAGATCGATATACTTTTCCAGGGGAAAATATTTTAAAGTCTGTACATTAGTATAAATAAAAAGGCAAAACCCCTCAAAGTCTGGAGGAAGATGCAAAAGTGCTTCTTTACAAGAGGATTTTCGTCCACTCTTACTTAAGTCAACTGAAGGGAAGATCTGAATAAAGCCATGGTGCTTTCTCCCACCCTACTCTGACCATTCACCGAGATCTAGTGCTTAGCGCTGTTCCCAAACAGTTTCCACTGAGACTGGATGAACTGTCAGATGCTACCATTATTTATAAACTTAAGCTCCCAGTCTCTCCTGCCAGTTCCACATCCACTTCTTCCCTTTCTGATAATGCATGAATCATCATCAGAAATCACTCTTCAGTCCATTGACAAACTAAACATTGCACAGACTCACAGAAGTACACAGGTGGCTATTGTTACATCTGCCTCGATATTAGAGGGATCAGCACTGTAAAAATACCTGCAGTTAGCAAATATTCATGTTCATTCATTCCTGTACACACATTATGAAACAATGTTACTGTGGTAGGAAGGCTAGGTAGGTATTCCAGATATATATATTTGTGCTCCTTGCCTCTCGTCCTGTTAGTGGGTGCCACCGAGGAGTGCCTGAATGCCTCCACTTCCATCCCATAAGGTGTTCGTGCTCATAGATGAGATCCACCTGAGCCTTCTCTTCTCCATGCTAAACAGCCCTGGTTCTCTTAGCCTTTCTTCAGGCACCAGGCCCTCCCTTGTTATGACGGTGGCCCGTCCCCAGACTCTTTCCAGTATGTCCATGCCTCTCTCGTACTGGGCATCCCAGCACTGGACACAGCACTCCAGGTGCGGCCTCGCCAGCACTAAGCGATTTCCCCAAGAAAGCCGGGGAAGGTGCCTTCTGCCAGCGCTGAAAGAAGGGACTGTCCAGGGTAAAAAAAAAACACCTCACACAAATCCCTCCTTCTTGGGAAACGTAGTTAAGTATATATACTGATGGAAAGGAATAATAGGTTTAAATGTACCGGATTTGAAATGAATGCGAAGCTGTAAGTCATTCTTAAGGCAAAGCTACACACTTTCACTTGAATCATCCTAATGGAACATTTACTTGCTTAAGAAATGTAGTAGTGAAAGAGGCCACGCTCTCTGAAGCTGATACTCCATTACTGCAGGGTAGTATCTAAATCCTTAAACCCGACACACGTGCAGACAGCAGCAACACAGGCCTTGGTATTGGTGAGCTGGAAGGGTTGTTCAGCTGCTGGGGGCTGTAGCATAGTGAGAACTGCAGCCCAGCCGTAACATCCCTCAGACACTGGACAACTTACCTGAAATACAATTTAAATGATGTGATGAGCAAAGGGAATAAAAGCAACTGCACCTCTCTGCTTATACATCGTTTTTTTATCAGAATGCAGTGATGACTGTCAGAAGTAATGTTTTGATAATCTAATATTACAGTGAAAAACCATTGTGTTGTGAGGTTCTCGTTTCTGCCCTTTACTGTGTTTGGGCTTTTGGGGTAATAGCCAAGTTTAGAACAGCATTGTTAGAACTGAAAATAAGGCAGTTTCAGAACTGAAAATAAGGCAGTTTCCAACAGGTTCTTTCGCATGGGATCAGTTAAAATGAAAACATGTTTAAAATTGAACAATCATAGTTCTTTTTCCCCACTATGATAAAACCATGTACCTGTATTTCTCAAGAGCTGTACTTAACGTTCGTCTGTAAAGAAGAAGTCTTGCTTAAGGCACAAGAATACAAGTCTTTTCCTCATAAATGTTACAGGTTCCTGTGAGGCACAGAGATAAACGCACTGAATGGCAATTTCTGTCTTTGCTAGGTTCAGGTGAATAAGATGGTTAAGTCACTGAACAGGAGCCCTATGAAAACAAAAACTAGGTTTTGTTCATACTGATTCATGAAGCCACCGTTTGAGAAAACTAACACCAATCTGAGTTGTAATTGACGAGAATGTAGGTTTTTGAAAGGTCCAGAAGCCAGTATGTAGTCACTTTCAATTTTTTTAAAAGAGGTAATTTTCTAAAGGACACAAAACCACACTGTTAGTGTATTTATTTTAGCAAGTGGTGACTTAGAGACCACCTGCTGCAACAGGGTATTCCTGTGGAAGCAGAATAGCTTTTTTAAATTTCTCTGGGATTTGCTGATTTGATATCCACCCAAACCCTGGTGCTAAAACAGTGGGAGCAAATCTGTATCATTATAAACAACACAGAAACACCAAAAATCCAATTCCTTGTTACATGCTGAATGCCTTCACAGACACCCCCCCCAAAGTTAAAAAATCAGAATTTTGTTCACTTTTTTGATCATACAAATTTTACAGGGAAGGTTTTTACCTCTTCTCCCACCAAAAGCCACCAAATGATATGAGTGAAAGAGAGAGAGTGGGGAAAGACAACAACCAATAGCTTTGGAATTCAGAAACATTTAGAAAACACCAACTTTGTTAGAAGGAATGGACAGGGAGTACAGAACTAGTGCTTAATCGTGTACACAATAAAAAGGTTTTTGAAGGAAAAGGGGGTTTTCCACGCCTTTTTAATTGTATTGAGAAATGCACTAAAATCCTCTTCCATGGGAACACAGAACACTGCAGCAGTGCCAGATGTGCTTCATACATTTCTTTAAGCATTTTATTTGCCAACATCTTCATGAGCTGTGATCATCCTTTGAATCTGAGCAGTTCCCTCATCAATCTGAAAAGAAGGATTGCAATAATGTCAGCTGATCATTTTTTACAATATTTTAAGAGATGTCTCTATGCTTGTAAACCTTCATAGCACTAATCCAGTGTGGATTAGGATGTGCAGAAAGACCAGAGACAACTGAAAAAATTTGAGTGTGACTTGATTAACTACAGTGGGCTAAATGCAATAAACCACATTCAAGGTACTGAGAGACAGTCTTGTTCTCTCCGATGCTCTCATCAAAACTCCGTAAGGTTCTCATGAAATTAACAGACATAGTGGGTGCAGAAGGATGGGGAAAATGTCTTAGCTGGCGAAGAAAACACATAATTTAGGTTTTACAAAATAAGTTTTGAAACAGTGGGTGCAGGGGAGGAGGTGACCTGTGCTGAAAGTGTTGTGTTTTCTTTGACTAGCCTTTCAAGGCCACAGTGAATGTTCACTTTCATCCATTTATTCCCACTACTCCTTCTTAAATAGTACTCTCTTCAGCACAGTATTTCTTTTTTTCTTTCTTTCTTTTTTTTTTTCAACCATGTATTCTTGCATTTTCCTCTAGAAACATTCTGCATCGTCCCTCTGTTCTGTTTGGCTTGCTAGCAGCAAAGTCAGAGATACACAACAAAAGATGAATATGGGTCTAACGCAGAAAGAAGGCCGTATACTCCACAGGTACAGTGCAACGTGATTCAAGGGCAACATAGTTTATGGGTTTAAGTGTTTCAGCTCCCAGTTCTGCCAAAACTTGCTTTGGCAAATTGCTCCAATGCATGCAAATTCACTTTCTCTGTTGTCATAAAATAGGGGTAATCTTCCCAAGAACCTTACAAAGCTTTTAAAAAATAAAGACGCTATAACCTGTGGTCATGCTGGTGTTTTGGCTCAGGAAATTGTTCATTCTCAAAGTGGATTCTCTGACTGCTGCTGCTTACCCCATGTCTAAATTACTTGCTGATCAAGAGAGCCGTGAAACTCAAGTGTAAAGACATCAAAACCCAGAGCCTTCCTAAGTAACCACAAGAAAGGTTTTGGTTTACAAGTCAATGGGAGTAGTGTCAAGCATCATTGACAATTAAAGAAGGGAAGATTTCCGAATCTGAGAAACTAAGTTAGAGTTTCTATGATAGTAGCCTAGATTTATAGCCAGGCAGAAACCCAGAGCAAAGCATGGATGTGTAAGAATGTTACCAGTAAACACAGGAGCAGAACTGTGTCATACTGAGAAATATCAACTATACGGAAGAAAAGAACAGGTGGAAAACAAAGTTTCTGTACGTGAAACAAATGGCCAAAAGCATATACCATCTGGAATTGGGCAGTAATATAGGGAAGCATAACCAAGAGACATTGGATGAAATAATTGTAAAGACAAAAGCCTTTCCTGTGTTCTTTTGGGGTTGAAGGGGAGCAGAAAAAACACCCAAAATCTAATACTAAGTCTGATTAATTTGAACAATTAAAAAAAAAACAAAAAGTCTACCTAGCCATGCATTCATGATGGATCGGTGCAATGGAAAATCTAAATAGCTGGGATCCTGTAAAATAGGTGTCAACTTTCACATAAACTTCTAAGCCTCCCACCCTTTTTCTCTAGAAAAGCATGGCACCTGACAGGAAAAAAGCCCAACCATAACAAAGTTCAATTACTCATTCATTTCCTCACTTGCAGGAGTGCAATTAGGACTAAAAACCTTTAGATTCCAAAGCAGTAATTTTCTTTCCTTAGATAGAGAAAAAATTCTTGGCTAGTGAGAGTAGTTTTAATTTTAAAGTCAGCTGTAAGGGAAGGTTCAACTATCTAGAATCTTAACAGCTGTTCTAACTAACATTACAGATCATGATGCACGTGCATTTCTTGATACCTATTTTGATATGTTTTATCTAGTCATTATTAATGTCAGAAAGAAGTGAAAAGATAAAGATTACTGGGTTTGGTAAACATAATTAAACGATTCTTGCTGAATAAAGAACTGTAGCATAGTACATGCTAAGAGAAGAATTATGACGGAATAACTTCTTGGTCATAATACTGCAGAAAAAGATCTGGGGATTATGGGTGACTATGGGCTAAACATGAGTAAATATGAGCATGTTTTTTTCTTTTTTTTGGGGGGGGGGGGGGGCAGGGGAGCTAGTCACTCCAGGCTGTGCCACACTTCTGTTAATACAACATATGCAAGATAATTAATCCATGATACTCAGTGCTGGTGATACCTCAACTGAAGTAATCTGCCCAGTTTAGGATACCAAAGTTTCAGACAGAAAGTTTAGAGCACAGCAAGAAGTGATGAAGAGAACATCACACATAAACCATCCATCTCTACCTACAGAATACCAAAGCAAGCCTTGGTATTTTGATCACTGCTTTCTACAGTGCTTTTTTCCAAGAGTTTTAAAGCTTCAAAATGAAGAGTCCAAGAATTTCAAAGAGTTACCACATCAGAAAAGCAAAACCACACCACTAAGTTTCTTTCTCTTGTGTAGGTTAAGTTGTTGATCTAATGCGAAGAGTTTTGTATGCAAGAATTTGCCTGACTTGAATGCCCTTTCTTTAAATAGAAGGATTATTGCTCTCATCCTCCTTTTTTTTTTTTTTTAGTACGTGTACGTCATGATTTCAAATAAGTAGCCATTAAGTTTATTTGATAGAAAACATTTGCATGACTGTAAATGTCACATTCTCTCTTTTACTCACCTGGTAGATTTTAGCATCTCTCATGAGTTTTTCTACAGGATATTCAGTATTAAATCCATTTCCTCCAAAAATCTGCACTGCGTCTGTAGCTACTTGGTTTGCAACATCACCCAAGAATGCCTTTGCAATGGAAGCATAGTAGGTATTCCTGCGACCAGCATCAACTTCCCACACAGCTCTTTGGTAAGCCATCCTAGCCAGTTCCACTTTCATTGCCATTTCAGCAAGCATGAAAGACACAGCTTGGTGCTAAGAATGATGAAATAAACTAAGTTAACATTGCTGGCTTAAAATTCTATGACATCCAAGAAGAATATAGTCATCTTAATTTCTTAACTTGCAAATCCAGCACATTCAGGAAATTGTACTTGAGGAATTCTCCATAATTTGGATCAGGTTCTCAACTGTAAGTTGAATTAGACTTTCAAGTTTTTAATTCTAAAATCCACTTGGGCATGGGGATTAAGTATTGAATTATGAAGTTGTGCTTTACTTTTCATGAGATCTGTACTTAGCTTGCTGTTTATTCGTATTTCTTAAAACCTGCTAAGCAGTGTGATTGGCAATGTTTTCTATTCATGTTAATACTGTGAGTCCTGTTTCATGTACCTCACAGAGGTTTTTTCCTTCCCTGAAAATCCCTGTGCATTAGAGTTGAAGAACTTAAGTATGTCCTGACAGTACATGAGTTTCAGGGGTTTGGGTGGAGTTTTCTTTGTGATTTTTACTGTTATCATCAGTAAGTTCTAGAAGAATCCCAGGAGTTACTGCATAGCTAGATTTACTTAGACAGTGCTGAGCTGTATGCTTGAAAACCCAAGCAATGGCAGAGAAATAATCAATTGCATGTCCTAAATGTCAAGGAACAACCTTGAAAATGCACTAGTAGTACATCTGGTATGAAAACATAGGGGTTTGATATATTTATTTTTATATAACTTACTTCAACAACTGGTTTCCCAAAGGTTTTCCTCTCCAAAGCACATTTAGTAGCTTCGTCGAGTGCTCTTTTTGCTAACCCAACAGCACCAGCTGCTACCTGCATTAAATATGGCACCGAATGAAAATCAGAAGTGCCTATTGTATTTTTTAAGTAACTTATTTCTGATACTTATGGGTGGTCTGGTCTTATCAAAAGCTCCTACTGTGATTTTAAAACCAGATCCCTCAGCTGTTAATACATTTTCTTTTGGAACTCGTACATCTTCAAAGACAATATCTCTGGTATCAGAGCAGCGCTGACCCATATTCATTTCCTGAAAAGGGAAGTTTACAGAGGTGCAACTAAATTCGATTCTTCCAAGGTACAATACATTTTCATTCTTTAGTTTACTCAAAGCATACCATAAGCCTTTTTTTCCCCCCCAACACTTCATTTTTATCTAAAAATCACCATATCTACAACAAATAACAGTTTTGCATTTACAGACCAGCATGCCCTTAATTTGTCACAGCTGGGCAGTTTACTTTCTCTGTATGTGAAATCAGTTCTGTAGCTGTAATCAATCCTTTGTCTTTTTCTAGTTCCTCTATATCCTTTGAGATGGGAGAGGAGAAAGTAAAGAACCTAACAGGCAGGCAGTAGTGGAATACAGCTGTACTACAAACAAACAAACAAACAAATAAATAAATGAGATTTTCAAGCTTTCAGATTCTTTTCCTAATATTCAATGTCTAGTTTTGCCTGCTACTAGAACCAGTACTTTCTTTAGTACTTTCTTTGTTTTCTTTCTTTCCTCCCTGCCCCCAGCCAAAAGAGAATTACCACCAGTGTCTCCGAGGCCTGTTCCTTGAGCAGGAGGAGCTAAAATTAAAGCACACTCTGTGTTTATGGTTAAAGTTTTCCACCTTGCTTCTTACACTTTCAAGGCATGCTAGTTCACATTAATTGGCACTTGTTGATTGAATGGTTCTCAAACATTCTTTTGCAGCTGTGCAAAGTCACCTTACTTTAGACCATTCTGAATAGTTCCTTATCTGAATGAATAAAAATATAATTATTTAGTACATCTTATGAATAGCTTCTGTATGCTGTGAAAATGAAAAGATCATTGAAAATGTTCAGTTGCTTCACAGTCTTTTTTCTTTAATGGCAATTTGTTGCATTATTGGTTTAGCAGTGAATAGTAATTCCTAGCTTGTCAAATAAGAGGTATACTCTTCATCTTTCTTCCAATTTGGATTCCAGGGCTGTTTGCTTCCACAATGAATGCAGTAAAGGCTTTGCTTGCAGGAGCTTTTGGATCTGGATCGGTACGAGCTAACAAAAAATACCTAGTATAAAACAAAGATGAGGGGAGTCAGTTTATCCTCACAATTAACAATCAGATACTTTTCTAGCTAGCATGTTAAATTTTTTATGTGTGCTTGTACCATATAATAAGTCTATCAATAAGTTAACAACCCTTTTTTCTTGGGCCTTCCAAAAATAAACTGAGAGGGAGCAAGAGAGAGGAAGCTTCAGTGCACCTCTTACCACAAAAGTCAAGATTTAATTAAATTCCTTCCAATCAACATGCAAAGGTTCTCCTCCTTTTCCATGTATTCTAAGTCTTAATGTTACCATCAGCTTCACAAAGAGTACAAAAGAAACCTGTTCACAGCATATATGCAGAAATCAATGCTTAGGAAATAGAGTATTGAATGCAAAATGTTATCACCTGATTTCAAAGATCTTAACTTTGTTCTTCTAAGTGTAAGTTCTAAATAAGTTTTTTACTGTTAGAAATTAAACAGTCGTAAATCACATTTATGGTTTTCAGCAATATCAGTGGATAACAGGTAAATTCCCTTGATGGTTCTGCCTTAAACAAGGAAACAAATAACAAGAAAATTCAGGTTTATATGTGAATGTAGAAAGTTTTTTGTCTTGAATTAGAAAGAATTTATGTGTTGGGGGTGAGCATGATCTTGTTATGTGAGACATGATGAAAGAGGTCTATATTGTAAAGCACATTCATAGACACCACAGCAAAATCTGGGTTCTTTGACACCTGGAAAATGTCTTCCCTTAAGAAAATAAAATGTAACACCACAATCCTAAAGTTTTTCTATCTTCACCAAAAGTGAGAGTTGTTTCTAGCAGCAAGAGAAGCAACTGATCTCAGTCACCACAGCCACAAAGCAAGGTCCCTTGTAACGTGAGCTTGGCGAGTACTTTGCAAGTTAACTCTTACTGTTGCTGCCCTTCCCTGAAGAGAAACCGGAATTAATTTTGTTTAATAGCAGCAAAAATGGAGCTGCATTCCTGAATGGAGTTGTCATTTCACCACTCACTTTCCTTCTTAGGCATTGCACAGCAAGGAGACTGCTTCCTTCTACCTTGTGCTGATAAACTGGTCAGCGATTGAAGGGTAGTGTGGTGAAACATAATAAATGTTCAGATTGGCAACAGATCTTTAAAGAAACACTAGTATCTAACTTGGACGCACACACACAGGTCAGTATAGAACAGAATAACAGAAAATGTAATGTGAGTCAAAAGTCAACACACCAGTTTGCTTTTCCACTGTTTGTGATCCACATATTCTGGCCATTAATAACATATTCATCTCCTTTCTTCTCAGCCTTTGTTTTTATACCAGCCACATCAGAGCCTGCTCCAGGCTCTGTTACACAGTAGGCCTAAAAGAAAAGGAAATGCAAAATCTTGAGGAACAGAAGTTCTGCCTTTAAGCAACTGCAAATTATTGCAGAATTATGTGCACCAAACTGGTCTGTAATAAAAGTTTTAAGTGAACTGCATGGAAAACCACAAAACACTGCATCAAAAAAAAACCCCCAACAACTGTCTGAGCAAGAATCCAAATGTGTATGGGTTAATTTTCCTTATAAATCCACAATAATATTTAAAATTGTCTTTTAATGATCAACAGACCATTCTGTAACTTTTAAAAAGTCATCACTTCCTTATGCTTCACGAACTCTGATATGAAAGCTGAGGACCTTTGAAAATAAGAGCACAGAGTAACATTTTATGGTGCCCTGGTTTCAGATGGGATAGAGTTAATTTTCTTTCTGGTAGATGGTATAGTGTTATGTTTTGGATTTAGTATGAGAATAATGTTATCTTTTCACATACCTGCACATATACCACTGCAGATGCCATTGCAGGTGCAAATACGATTGCAGATAGCGTTGCAGGTGAACATACTATTGAAGATGGACATCCCAGTGGAGATGCTGATGCCACTGCAGATACCCCTGGAGAAACCACTGCAGGTGCAGGTAGATATGCAGACACCATTGCTGCAGAAGTTATCATTGCAGAGCTACTGATGGTGCAGATAGCATTGCCGATGCCATAGCAGATGCAGATACCATTGCGGATGTAGATGCCACTTCAGACGGAGATACCATTGCAAACGGCATTGCAGATTCAAGTAGTGTTGCAAAAACCGTTGTGTGGACCATTGCAGAGGCACTTACCTTTCCTTATAATGTCACAGATGCAGACGCCAAAGCCCATACTGGTAGCATATTTCCATATATTCTGTATGGTATGTCTAAATATTTTGATAGTTTTAATATTTTGTACCAGCCGTGGAAACTGGTTTGCTGCTAGGTGACTGTAAAAGTGAGATTTGGTAAATAATTATTAGAAATCTTATACTAACACTATGATTGAAACACTAGACAAAAGTATAGCCAAACAATTAACTAATAGATGTAGTTACTCCTAAGTTTTGCAGTTCTTTGCTCTTATGACTAGATGTTCCTGTATGCTAGAGGAGAACAATGCTGAAACTGACCACATGTGATTGAAACTGCATTAAGCTTCAAGATCAAAGAACAAGGACAAGAATAAAGACTTCAAGGACAGCCAGCAAGAACTTCAAGTGGGTCAGTGGTCATAAAAGGAGTCCTTTGACTCTCAGATGTAGGCAGTACTATGATAATCAGTTATAATCATTTTTATGTATATGTATACTAATCTGATTAATATGCAATTAGTTATTCTATATAACCTGTTAGTGCTAAAGCTGTGGTATGTACACTAGGTGGAACTATCCCCTGTGCATCCAGCACTGCAATAGAGAATGCCTGCTTTCTAAAACTCCAAAACGAGTCTTAGAGAGTTTCCTCGACTGGCTTTTCAGTATCAATACCATTGCAGATGCAGACGCCCTTCTAGATGCAGATACTACTGCAGCTGCCATTCTGCAGAGACCATTGCTAATCCAAAGGCAAGTGCAGGTACAACAGGAGATGCAGGGGCCACTGCAGACACTCGTAGCATTACAAATGCCTTTGCATTCTGATCCTGTGGCAGTTGTCAGTAGCATTAGACCTACCTACTGATGCAGATACAAGTACAATTGCAGATGCTATTACCAATACTATTACAGATCCCGATACCGGTACACATAGAGACAGCAACAGTGTTGCAGAGTGTCACACACATACCGAGACCCATAACGGTACAGATACCATTAGAGATATCATTGCAGGTAGAGGTAGAATTACTCATATACATACAGAAACAAAATACACATACACATATGTCCTGGTTTCAGAGCTGGGATAAAGTTAATTTTTTTTCTAGTAGCTGGTATAGTGCTACATTTTGGGTTCAGTGTGAGAAGAATGTTGATAAGGCACTGATGTTTTGAGTCGTTGCTAAGTCATGTTTAGACTAAGTAAGTCAAGGATTTTTCAGCTTCTCATGCCCAGCCAGCAAGAAGGCTGGAGGGGCACAAGAAGTTGGGAGGGGACAGAGCCAGGGCACCTGACCCAAACGGTATTCCATACCATGTGACATCATGCCCAATATATAAAATGGGGGGAGTTGGCCTGGGGGGATTGCTGCTTGGGAACTAACTGAGGCAGGTGGTGAGCAACTGCATTGTGCATCACTTGTTTTGTATATTCCAATCCTTTTATTAGTATTGTCACGTTATTACCGTTGTTATTATCATTACAAGTTTCTTCCTTTCTGTTCTACTAAACTGTTCTTATCTCAACCCATGATCTTTATCTTTTTTTTCCCGATTCTCTCCCCCATCCCACTGGGTGTGGGGGGAGTGGGTGAGCAGCTGTGTGGTGCTTAGTTAACGGCTGGGGTTAAATCACGACAACAAAACAAAACTTGCAAAAAAACATTGCAAGTCCATGTGCAGATACAGATACCATTACTGAAACAGATACAGTTACAGGTACCATTACAGATACCATTAGATACCATTAGAGACACAGACAGTGGTACAATCACAACTCCCTTTCTGTGTTGGATGAGATGGAGCCTGTGCTTTTTGACATCCATAAAGGAACTGCCAAGGCATGGTGGGACAAGTGACATAGCTTGAGGTGCTACAATGGATGGGTACCGTTTCTCAGGAGAGACAGGCTGGAAGGATCAGGAGTGGGGTTCCCTCAAAGTGAAGAAGTTGCTTGGATGTATGGAGCTCCTTACTGGGGCCAGTAAGAAGTTGGGTCAGCCCTTGTGAGTGAGGGTCAGAAGAGGGGCCAGTAAAGGTGACATCATGGTGGGAGTTGAGGAACCCACAGTCAGGGTGAGGAAGTGGGCACAGTCTTTTCTAAGCACCCCAAGGAAGTCTCTGGATGTAGAAGCCTGGGCCTCACTGGGGACTTGAACGGCCCTGGCATTTTCTGGAAGGGAACACAGCAGCATGCAAACAGTCCGGGCAGTTTCTGGAGTGTCTTGGGGGAACATCTTCACACAGCTGCCAGATGGGCCAGCAAGGGTAATGCAAACCTGGATCTGATACTTGCCAGCAAGGCAGAGCTGGCCAGGGAACTGAAGGTCAGTGTAAGCCTTTTCTGTCGTGAAAATGAAATAGTGAGGTCCCAGCTCCCGAGGGGAATGAGGAAGGAAAACAGAAGAGTGCAGATGCTGGACATTAAAGGCCCAGACTTTGGCCTATTCTGGGGAGTTTTAGTGGGGTCTCATGACCATCAGCATTGAACGGCAGCAGAGCTTCGTACAGTGCTCTTCAAGGACAGCATCCTCCAAGCACAGAAATGACCTATATCAAAACTGAGTTGAAACTTGAAAGTAAGTTCAAGGGCACCATAACAAGCTGTTATTACTTCAGGGACAGGTAAAGATTATATGGGATCACTCCTAAGTTTAGTAAGAGTAAGTATAGACAGATCTGAGATATTTTATGTGCTCTTATCACCAGCAATGTCTCAAGTCCTTGGTACCTCAAGGCAGGACTCTGGCAGAAAACAGGCAATGGTGGATAGGAATCAAATCACAGGCTACTTGAGCAAACTCAAATGTTACTAGTCAAAAGAGACTGGATATATAAATGTGTATTTACATAGAGGGAGAGAATGTGTCATCAGCTTGCTGGTCCATATCCATGGCCTGTGAAAAAATAGTGAGAATTTACAGATCAGTGTCAAGGTTGTCGAAAAGAATACTTACACTCATATTACACAACATCTTTTCTGTATATGTTTCAAATTCTGCCTAAATCTTCTTTCAGGGGTTGATGCAGTTGCCCACATGGAGATGGCCACAGCCTCCAAGATTCCCAGGGGCAGCTGAAGACCCCACATGGCACTGGGAAATGTGACCCAGGGCTGTCAGGAGCCTTTCTGGAACAGGAGCTGGTGGACAGGCAGGGTAGGCCAAAGCATCTCAGTTGACACAACTGATTTTTCTCCCTTGAGTAGAAAGGCAAGCCTGGACAATAGCACTCAGAGTGTCCAGTGTTAGAAAAGAATGAGAAATGAGTGAGTCTAGATGCTGCAGAGTCTACTTGAAGATGCTCCTGTAACCCAGCTATGTTGGGTTTAGTGCAGATTTGGCTCGTCAAAAGAAAACATTTCATTCACTTTGTCTGCTTCCTTCTGTGAATGGAGGGAGCTCCTGACTTCAGCGTGTGACTCGCTGTGAGTGAATATGGACAAAGAGAGCCTGGGGCAGGGAGGTCTTTGGAGGCTTCTTGGGATCTGTGCTTGACAGAAAAATGTGTTTTCTATTGTTCTAAGACCATCCACTGTGGAAAGTGGACTTCAGAGGAGGTAAGGTGGACTTAATATACAGCAGAGGAGGGTGGTTTATTTTTTATTGAACCATGCCTTCCTTTGGTTTTGTTTTTTGGCAATTAAGAAACATCCTTCTGTGTCTATGTGCAGCCTGTTCTCCAAGTGAAGCAGGTGGCAACTGGTGTCAATGGGCTGAAACATGCAACTACTGACTGTAGTGGAGAAAGGTCAGAATTGAGCAAAGGTGCTGTAAGTCCCAGGTGGCTGATGAGGGAAGTGGTGGGGTTGGAGGCAGGGACAAAGACTGCCCATAGAGTGTCTGACATACAGGGTCTTGGCTTCTCTGCATGTTCAGAGTCCATTAGGAGATGCTGAGGGTCAGTATCAGTCGGAGTTTGCTGCTATCCCTTGATGCGTAAGCAGAAAAATAAGAAGCGGAAAAAGATGAAATTGTTTCTTACTGATATTTGGTACTGAAAACTTTTCACTTGCACTGCACTCCAGAAACCTCTCAAACTAACCACATAAGACCTGAGGAAGGAAGGAAAGTTAGGCCCAGAGACTTGGCTGGTTAGGGCATTTGGCATGTTAATGAGCCCTCTGGTGCCAAATTCCTGAACTGCAGATACTGAAAGATTTCACTGGCCTCTAGAGAAGCACAAGTCAGCAGCACGTCTCCAAGTTTCTGAAGGTGTTATTTAGTCCCACTGAGGGCCATAGTGAAGCGATCACGGAGGGAATGAGATGACAAGGTGACTGTCCCTGGGGGTTGGTGAAGCAGGGATGCAGAGGCACTGGTTACAGGTTGAAAAATCAACTATGCAGGCAGCTGTGAATGGCCTTGATGTGTTTCATAGAATCATAGAATAAAATCACAGAATCATTTAGGCTGGAAAGGACCTTCAAGATCATCGAGTCCAACCATCAACCATGCCCACTAAACCATGTCCTGAAGTACCCTGTCCACTTGCTTTTTGAATACCTCCAGGAATGGTGACTCAACCACATCCCTGGGCAGCCCATTCCAATGTTTGACAACCCTCTCAGTAAAGAAATTTTTCCTAATATCTAACCTAAATCTCCCCTGCCTGAACTTCAGGCCATTTCCTCTTGTCCTGTCTCCAGCCGCCTGACAGAAGAGACCAACACCCACCTCACTACAACCCCCTTTCAGGTAGTTGTAGAGAGCAATAAGGTCTCCCCTCAGCCTCCTCTTCTCCAGGCTAAACAGCCCCAGTTCCCTCAGCTGCTCCTCATAAAACTTGTGCTCCAGGCCCCTCAACAACTTGGTAGCCCTTCTCTGAACACGCTCCAGCACCTCAATGTCTTTCTTGGAGTGAGAGGCCCAAAAGTGAACCCAGGACTTGAGGTGCGGCCTTACCAGTGCCGAGTACAGGGGAACAATCACCTCCCTGCTCCTGCTGGCCACACTATTTCTGATACAGGCTAGGATGCCGTTGGCCTTCTTGGCCACCTGGGCACACTGCTGGCTCATATTCAGCCTGCTGTCAACCAGCACCCCCAGTTCTTTCTCTGCCAGGCAGCTTTCCAGACAGTCTTCCCCAAGCCTGTAGAGCTGCATGGGATTGCTGTGACCAAAGTGCAGGACCCAGCAAGTGGCCTTGTTGAACTTCATATGATTGGCCTTGGCCCATCGATCCAGCCTGTCCAGATCTCTTTGTAGAGCCTCCCTACCCTCAAGCAGATTGACCCTGCCTCCCAACCTGGTGTCGTCTGCAAAGTTGCTGAGGGTGCACTCAATCCCCTCATCCAAATCGTCGATAAAGCAGGATGTTCAAACACTGACCCCCATACCTTAGAAATGAGGATCCTTTCCCTCATGGCAAGCTCAGGAAACTTCCAGGGAGCAGTGAGATGTGGGGGTGTATGAAGATGCCGAATGCAGGACAGCAATAGGACTCCTCCCGGGCTCTATGGAAGGTGGGTGAGGAGGCAACAAAGCACTGGGGTTGTGAGTAACTGGTGTCCTCTCAGGGGGTGCAGTGGAAAAGACAGCAGCCATAGGCAAACAGTCAACGATTTCAGTTCTACAGGGGGACACATGACCCCAGAAAGGGGCCATCCCCACCACTGCCTGTCCTACAATCTCCTGTGACTGCGCCTCCCTGTCTGCAGATTTAAACCGCTACTTCTGCTTCCGCAAATCGATCAGACTCCATGATTTCTCGAGATTTGCAGCTGACTTTCTATCCTACCTGACAATATCTGCAAAGACAGACCTACGCTTGTCGGAGGTTTTGCCAAAGGCTATGAAAACTTGATACCTGTGCACCTTCTTTCAAAGCCAGAAATGGCAAATGTCCGGTTAATTCTCCAACAAGCACGGTGCCAGCCCTGAGAGCTCTTGCTGCTCTTCCCAGAGACGCTGCATCTCATGCTGCCTGTCCTCTGCAGATCCTCTTTCCGAAAAGTCAAAAGTCCGGCCCCTTCTCCCACAAGGAAAGTGACAGCCCGGAAAGCTCTTGCTGCTCTTCACCTTACACGTGCAGCCTATTCACAGGCACAACAGCCAGTGGATCTGTGCTTTCCAGGACACGGTGCATCTCATGCTGCCTGTCCTCGGCAGAGCCTCTTTCCCAAAAGGAAAAAGTCCGGCTCCTTCTCCAAAAAGCAAGGTGCCAGCCCTGAGAGCTCTTGCATCTCTTCACAGAGAAGCTGCGTCTCATGCTGCCTGTCTCTGCAGTTCCTCTTTACAAAAAGGCAAATATCCACCTTCTTCTCCCACCAGGAAGGTGCCAGTCCTGAAAGCTCTTGCTGATCTTCACCTTCCCAGTGCAGCCTATTCACAGGCACAACAGCCTGCGGATCTGTGCATTCCAGGACATGGTGCATCTCATGCTGCCTGTCCTCGGCAGAGCCTCTTTCCCAAAAGGAAAAAGTCCGACTCCTTCTCCCAAAAGCAAGGTGCCAGCCCTGAAAGCTCTTGCTGCTCTTCACCTTCCCCGTGCAGCCTATTCACAGGTACAACAGCCCTGCGGATCTGTGCTTGCCCACAGACGATACAGCTCATGATGATTTTCCTCTGCAAAGTCTCTTTCCGAAAAGGCAAAAGTCCAGCTCCTTCTTCACAGGGAACAAGCCAGCCCTGAAAGCTCTTGCTGCTCTTCCCAGAGACGCTGCATCTCATGCTGCCTGTCCTCTGCAGAGCCCCTTTCCCAAAAGGAAAAACTCTGGCTCCTTCTCCCAAAAGCAAGGTGCCAGCCCTGAAAGCTTTTGCTGCTCTTCACCTTCCCCATGCAGCCTATTCACAGGCACAACAGCCCTGCGGATCTGTGCTTTCCCAGAGACGATACAGCTCCTGCTGCTTTTCCTCAGCAGAGCACCTTTCGGAAAAGGCAAACATCCAGCTCCTTCTCCCACAAGGAAGGTGCTAAGCCTGAAAGCTGTTGCTGGTCTGCACCTTCCCTTGGCAGCCTATTCACAGCACAACAGCCCTGCGGATCTGTGCTTGCCCACAGACGATACAGCTCATGATGATTTTCCTCTGCAAAGTCTCTTTCCGAAAAGGCAAAAGTCCAGCTCCTTCTTCACAGGGAACAAGCCAGCCCTGAAAGCTCTTGCTGCTCTTCCCAGAGACGCTGCATCTCATGCTGCCTGTCCTCTGCAGAGCCCCTTTCCCAAAAGGAAAAACTCTGGCTCCTTCTCCCAAAAGCAAGGTGCCAGCCCTGAAAGCTTTTGCTGCTCTTCACCTTCCCCATGCAGCCTATTCACAGGCACAACAGCCCTGCGGATCTGTGCTTTCCAGGACACGGTGCATCTCATGCTGCCTGTCCTCGGCAGACTCTCTTTCCCAAAAGGCAAAGTTCCGGCTCCTTCTCCCACAAGGAAAAAGCCAGCCCTGAAAGCTCTTGCTGCTCTTCCGAGAGACGCTGCATCTCTTGCTGCCTGTCCTCTGCAGAGTCTCTTTCCCAAAAGGAAAAAGTCCGACTCCTTCTCCCAAAAGCAAGGTGCCAGCCCTGAAAGCTCTTGCTGCTCTTCACCTTCCCCGTGCAGCCTATTCACTGGCACAACAGCCCTGCGGATCTGTGCTTGCCCACAGACGATACAGCTCATGATGATTTTTCTCTGCAGAGTCTCTTTCCGAAAAGGCAAAAGTCCAGCTCCTTCTCCCACAGTGAACATGCCAGCCCTGAAAGCTCTTGCTGCTCTTTCCAGAGACGCTGCATCTCATGCTGCCTGTCCTCTGCAGAGTCTCTTTCCCAAAAGGAAAAACTCCGGCTCCTTCTCCCAAAAGCAAGGTGCCAGCCCTGAAAGCTCTTGCTGCTCTTCACCTTCCTTGTGCAGCCTACTCAGTGGCAAAATAGCCTGCGGATCTGTGCTTTCCCAGAGACGCTGCATCTCATGCTGCCTGTCCTCTGCAGAGTCTCTTTCCCAAAAGGCAAAGATCCAGCTCTTTCTCCCACAAGGAAAGTACCAACCCTGAAAGCTCTTGCTGCTCTTTCCAGAGACGCTGCATCTCATGCTGCCTGTCCTCTGCAGAGTCTCTTTCCGAAAAGTCAAATATCCAGCTCCTTCTCCCAAAAGCAAGGTGCCAGCTCTGAAAGCTCTTACTGATCTTCACTTTCCCCGTGCAGCCTATTCACAGGCACAACAGCCTGCGGAACTGTGCTTTCCAGGACATGGTGCATCTCATGCTGCCTATCCTCGGCAGAGTGTATTTCCGAAAAGGCAAAGATCCAGCTCCTTCTCCCACAAGGAAAAAGCCAGCCCTGAAAGCTCTTGCTGCGCTTCACCTTCCCTGTGCAGCCTATTCAGTGGCAAAACAGCCTGCGGATCTGTGCTTTCCAGGACACGGTGCATCTCACGCTGCATGTCATCGGCAGAGACCCTTTCCCAAAAGGCAAAAGTCCGGCTCCTTCTCCCAAAAGCAAGGTGCCAGCCCTGAAAGCTCTAGCTGCTCTTCACCTTCCCTGTGCAGCCTATTCAGTGGCAAAACAGCCTGCAGATCTGTGCTTTCCAGGACACGGTGCATCTCATGCTGCCTGTACTCGGCAGAGTCTCTTTCCGAAAAGGCAAAGATCCAGCTCCTTCTCCCAAAAGCAAAGTGCCAGCCCTGAAAGCTCTTGCTGCTCTTCACCTTCCCTGTGCAGCCTATTCAGTGGCAAAACAGCCTGCGGATCTGTGCTTTCCAGGAAACGGTGCATCTCATGCTGCCTGTACTCGGCAGAGTCTCTTTCCGAAAAGGCCAATGTCCAGCTTCTTCTCCAACCAGGAAGGTGCCAGCCCTGAAAGCTCTTGCTGCTCTTCCCAGAGACGCTGCATCTCATGCTGCCTGTCCTCGGCAGAGTCTCTTTCCCAAAAGGCAAAGATCCAGCTCCTTCTCCCAAAAGCAAGGTGCCAGCCCTGAAAGCTCTAGCTGCTCTTCACCTTCCCCTTGCAGCCTATTCACAGGCAAAACACCCCTGCGGATCTCTGCTTTCCAGGACACGGTGCATCTCTTGCTGCATGTCCTCGGCAGAGCCTCTTTCCGAAAAGGCAAAAGTCCGGCTCCTTTTCCCAAAAGCAAGGTGCCAGCCGTAAAAGCTCTTGCTGCTCTTCACCTTCCCCGCGCAGCCTATTCACTGGCACAACAGCCTGCGGATCTGTGCTTTCCCAGAGACGCTGAATCTCATGCTGCCTGTACTCGGCAGAGTCTCTTTCCGAAAAGGCAAAGATCCACCTCCTTCTCCCACAAGGAAAGTGCCAGCCCTGAAAGCTCTTGCTGCTCTTTCCAGAGACGCTGCATCTCATGCTGCCTGTACTCGGCAGAGCCCCTTTCCCAAAAGGCCAATGTCCAGCTCCTTCTCCCACAAGGAAAGTGCCAGCCCTGAAAGCTCTTGCTGCTCTTCACCTTCCCTGTGCAGCCTATTCACAGGCACAACAGCCTGCGGATCTGTGCTTTCCAAGAGAAGGTGCATCTCATGCTGCCTGTCCTCTGCAGAGCCTCTTTGCGAAAAGGTAAAAGTCAGGTCCTTCTCCCAAAAGCAAGGTGCCAGCCCTGAAAGCTCTTGCTCCTCTTCACCTTCCCCGTGCAGCCTATTCACTGGCACAACAGCCTGCGGATCTGTGCTTTCCAGGACACGGTGCATCTCATGCTGCCTGTCCTCTGCAGAGTCTCTTTCCCAAAAGGCAAAAGTCCGGCTCCTTCTCCCAAAAGCAAGGTGCCAGCCCTGAAAGCTCTTGCTCCTCTTCACCTTCCCCGTGCAGCCTATTCACTGGCACAACAGCCTGCGGATCTGTGCTTTCCAAGAGAAGGTGCATCTCATGCTGCCTGTACTCGGCAGAGTCTCTTTCCGAAAAGGCAAAGATCCAGCTCCTTCTCCCACAAGGAAAGTGCCAGCCCTGAAAGCTCTTGCTGCTCTTTCCAGAGACGCTGCATATCATGCTGCCTGTACTCGGCAGAGTCTCTTTCCGAAAAGGCAAAGATCCAGCTCCTTCTCCCAAAAGCAAAGTGCGAGCCCTGAAAGCTCTTGCTGATCTTCACCTTCCCAGTGCAGCCTATTCACAGGCAAAACAGCCTGCGGATCTGTGCTTTCCAGGACATCGTGCATATCTTGCTGCCTGTCCTCTGCAGAGTCTCTTTCCAAAAAGCAAAAACTCCGGCTCCTTCTCCTACCAGGAAGGTGCCAGCCCTGAAAGCCCTTGCTGCTCTTCACCTTCCCCGTGCAGCCTATTCACAGGCACAACAGCCTGCTGATCTGTGCTTTCCAGGACACGGTGCATCTCATGCTGCCTTTACGCGGCAGAGTCTCTTTCCGAAAAGGCAAAGTTCCGGCTCCTTCTCCCACAAGGAAAGTGCCAGCCCTGAAAGCTCTTGCTGCTCTTCACCTTCCCCGTGCAGCCTATTCACTGGCACAACAGCCTGCGGATCTGTGCTTTCCCAGAGACGCTGCATCTCATGCTGCCTGTACTCGGCAGAGTCTCTTTCCGAAAAGGCAAAGATCCAGCTCCTTCTCCCAAAAGCAAGGTGGCAGCCCTGAAAGCTCTTGCTGCTCTTCACCTTCCCCTTGCAGCCTATTCACAGGCAAAACACCCCTGCGGATCTCTGCTTTCCAGGACACGGTGCATCTCTTGCTGCCTGTCCTCTGCAGAGTCTCTTTCCCAAAAGGAAAAACTCCGCTCCTTCTCCCACCAGGAAGGTGACAGCCCTGAAAGCCCTTGCTGCTATTCACCTTCCCAGTGCAGCGTATTCACAGGCAAAACACCCCTGCGGATCTGTGCTTTCCAAGAGAAGGTGCATCTCATGCTGCATGTCATCGGCAGAGCCCCTTTCCCAAAAGGCAAAAGTCCGGCTCCTTCTCCCAAAAGAAAGGTGCCAGCCCTGAAAGCTCTTGCTGCTCTTCACCTTCCCCGTGCAGCCTATTCACTGGCACAACAGCCTGCGGATCTGTGCTTTCCAAGAGACGGTGCATCTCATGCTGCCTGTACTCGACAGAGTCTCTTTCCGAAAAGGCAAAGATCCAGCTCCTTCTCCCACAAGGAAAGTGCCAGCCCTGAAAGCTCTTGCTGCTCTTTCCAGAGACGCTGCATATCATGCTGCCTGTACTCGGCAGAGTCTCTTTCCGAAAAGGCAAAGATCCAGCTCCTTCTCCCAAAAGCAAGGTGGCAGCCCTGAAAGCTCTTGCTGCTCTTCACCTTCCCTGTGCAGCCTATTCAGTGGCAAAACAGCCTGCGGATCTGTGCTTTCCAGGAAACGGTGCATCTCATGCTGCCTGTACTCGGCAGAGTCTCTTTCCGAAAAGGCCAATGTCCAGCTTCTTCTCCAACCAGGAAGGTGCCAGCCCTGAAAGCTCTTGCTGCTCTTCCCAGAGACGCTGCATCTCATGCTGCCTGTCCTCGGCAGAGTCTCTTTCCCAAAAGGCAAAGATCCAGCTCCTTCTCCCAAAAGCAAGGTGCCAGCCCTGAAAGCTCTAGCTGCTCTTCACCTTCCCCTTGCAGCCTATTCACAGGCAAAACACCCCTGCGGATCTCTGCTTTCCAGGACACGGTGCATCTCTTGCTGCATGTCCTCGGCAGAGCCTCTTTCCGAAAAGGCAAAAGTCCGGCTCCTTCTCCCAAAAGCAAGGTGCCAGCCGTAAAAGCTCTTGCTGCTCTTCACCTTCCCCGCGCAGCCTATTCACTGGCACAACAGCCTGCGGATCTGTGCTTTCCCAGAGACGCTGCATCTCATGCTGCCTGTACTCGGCAGAGTCTCTTTCCGAAAAGGCAAAGATCCAGCTCCTTCTCCCACAAGGAAAGTGCCAGCCCTGAAAGCTCTTGCTGCTCTTTCCAGAGACGCTGCATCTCATGCTGCCTGTACTCGGCAGAGCCCCTTTCCCAAAAGGCCAATGTCCAGCTCCTTCTCCCACAAGGAAAGTGCCAGCCCTGAAAGCTCTTGCTGCTCTTCACCTTCCCTGTGCAGCCTATTCACAGGCACAACAGCCTGCGGATCTGTGCTTTCCAAGAGAAGGTGCATCTCATGCTGCCTGTCCTCTGCAGAGCCTCTTTGCGAAAAGGTAAAAGTCTGGTCCTTCTCCCAAAAGCAAGGTGCCAGCCCTGAAAGCTCTTGCTCCTCTTCACCTTCCCCGTGCAGCCTATTCACTGGCACAACAGCCTGCGGATCTGTGCTTTCCAGGACACGGTGCATCTCATGCTGCCTGTCCTCTGCAGAGTCTCTTTCCCAAAAGGCAAAAGTCCGGCTCCTTCTCCCAAAAGCAAGGTGCCAGCCCTGAAAGCTCTTGCTCCTCTTCACCTTCCCCGTGCAGCCTATTCACTGGCACAACAGCCTGCGGATCTGTGCTTTCCAAGAGAAGGTGCATCTCATGCTGCCTGTACTCGGCAGAGTCTCTTTCCGAAAAGGCAAAGATCCAGCTCCTTCTCCCACAAGGAAAGTGCCAGCCCTGAAAGCTCTTGCTGCTCTTTCCAGAGACGCTGCATATCATGCTGCCTGTACTCGGCAGAGTCTCTTTCCGAAAAGGCAAAGATCCAGCTCCTTCTCCCAAAAGCAAAGTGCGAGCCCTGAAAGCTCTTGCTGATCTTCACCTTCCCAGTGCAGCCTATTCACAGGCAAAACAGCCTGCGGATCTGTGCTTTCCAGGACATCGTGCATATCTTGCTGCCTGTCCTCTGCAGAGTCTCTTTCCAAAAAGCAAAAACTCCGGCTCCTTCTCCTACCAGGAAGGTGCCAGCCCTGAAAGCCCTTGCTGCTCTTCACCTTCCCCATGCAGCCTATTCACAGGCACAACAGCCTGCTGATCTGTGCTTTCCAGGACACGGTGCATCTCATGCTGCCTTTACGCGGCAGAGTCTCTTTCCGAAAAGGCAAAGTTCCAGCTCCTTCTCCCACAAGGAAAGTGCCAGCCCTGAAAGCTCTTGCTGCTCTTCACCTTCCCAGTGCAGCCTATTCACTGGCACAACAGCCTGCGGATCTGTGCTTTCCCAGAGACGCTGCATCTCATGCTGCCTGTACTCGGCAGAGTCTCTTTCCGAAAAGGCAAAGATCCAGCTCCTTCTCCCAAAAGCAAGGTGGCAGCCCTGAAAGCTCTTGCTGCTCTTCACCTTCCCCTTGCAGCCTATTCACAGGCAAAACACCCCTGCGGATCTCTGCTTTCCAGGACACGGTGCATCTCTTGCTGCCTGTCCTCTGCAGAGTCTCTTTCCCAAAAGGAAAAACTCCGCTCCTTCTCCCACCAGGAAGGTGACAGCCCTGAAAGCCCTTGCTGCTATTCACCTTCCCAGTGCAGCGTATTCACAGGCAAAACACCCCTGCGGATCTGTGCTTTCCAAGAGAAGGTGCATCTCATGCTGCATGTCATCGGCAGAGCCCCTTTCCCAAAAGGCAAAAGTCCGGCTCCTTCTCCCAAAAGAAAGGTGCCAGCCCTGAAAGCTCTTGCTGCTCTTCACCTTCCCCGTGCAGCCTATTCACTGGCACAACAACCTGCGGATCTGTGCTTTCCAAGCAGACGGTGCATCTCATGCTGCCTGTACTCGACAGAGTCTCTTTCCGAAAAGGCAAAGATCCAGCTCCTTCTCCCACAAGGAAAGTG